>KV875232.1:2039679-2188401 GCA_001879505.1 Calonectria pseudoreteaudii
GGGGGTGGAACTTTACCTCCAATCTTGTAACCCAGGTGGTCGGGGGTGTGCCCGGGGAGGTGCATGACGCTGGCCTTGAGCTCGCCGAGGTCAAACTCCTCGTCATCGTCAAACAGCTTGTCGACGACCTTTTCGTACTCGACCTTGGGCACGCCGTACTTTTGCGCAAACAGCGCCTGCACCTGACCGATGCGCTTGCCGATGCCAATCGAGGGCCTGTGACCCTGCACCTCGGTCAGGCGGCTCTGCAGATAGGCGGCACCCGTCAGGTGGTCGGCGTGGGCGTGCGTCTCGAGGATCCTCTCAATCTTGTAGCCCTTCTCCTGGGCCAGCGCAATGAGCGCGTCGGCCGACTGCGTGGTGATGGCCTGGGTGACGGGGTCATAGTCCAAGACCGGGTCGATGATGATGGCCGTTAGCGTGGCCGGGTCAGCGACGATGTACTGCCAAGTAAAAGTCTTGGGCTCAAAGATGTCGTGAATGATGGGTTCCGTCATTTTGGCTGCGGTTGCGTATGAGGCACGGCCTTTGGACAGAGCAGAGAGATGCTGGGAGGAGGAGGATTGCGCTTTTGGGCAGGAAGAGTTGCAGAAGGGGTATCTGACGGGGGATTTGCGTCTTGGAGATGCCTGAGTGGTGTAGAGAGCAGCTTTGTTCCCCAGAGGCTTCTTTATAGTTCCCGCGAATGTTGCGGCGCGGAGAGCAGATGCGCAGAGGACACGCGGGGTGGCGGACTGCCAAGCAACGGTAATTTGGGGTCGGAGGGCCTTCATCGTGACAGCAGTAATATCTCGGTGATCTCTACAGTGACTACACAAACTCAAAGGCCAGAGGCTAGGCGCAAGAAGGCCGTGGTTTATTAAGACAATCAGGACGTGCTTACATCGAATCACCGAGAGTTTGCGACATCCTATCGCCTCCCGGACCCGTAGTCGCCGACCTTGGCGACCCCCCCTTCCCCGGGAGGTCGCCGAAGTGGGAAGTGCCCGATTTGGTCAAGCCGCCGACCACCCGGCAGCGTCCGACTTCCGAGATACGAAAAAAAGCACTGTTTTCGGGTCTGCTGCGCGCAATCCGGTTAGTGAACTATTGTCGCCAGGGACGCATGTGTGTGTCAGTCGGGATCGACTGGGCGGCGTAACGGGAGCCTTCACCATCCAGGGTGCAGATCGGGGCAGCGCCATCGTGTCTTGCATTTTTTTTTGGCTTTTTTTAGACGCTGCGCACGCCATCAGTCTGCTGTAGCCACTGTAATCACTACAGATAGCCACCCACGGCAACCACTGTGCACAGTGCTCGCTCCTTGGTTCCCCGACAGCGTCATCTCAGGCCACTTCGGGTGCTTTCGCTCCCGACACGCATTGTCGTCTCAGATTCGGTCGGGGATCCAGTGTTTATGCTCAGCCACGAGGACGCACTCAATCTGGCCAGAAGCACGCTCGTCTCCGCTCGTCCGCATCGTTTGCATCTGAGAACCCATGCTGTGATCCCCCCGACGGCCCGTCGGAGTGGGTGGCGCTATGCCTCTTGAGGCATTGAGGCGTTCGTGCGTAGCGCCACTTGATGCGCTCCAACGGCCGTCGGCGATTAAGACGGCCCGCGCGTTTATTAATTCTTGCCAGCAATTGGCAATAAGTCGATTAAAAAGCCATTGAGTTTTCGTCGCCGTCCTCAATCACACCACTCCAACACCATCAATTGCTCTTGTGATTCCCCTTATCCGTCATGTTCACCAGCCGCGCCTCACTAGCAGCCCGTACGGCCTCGCGCCGTGCCTTTGCCACCGTCGGAGCGTCCACGCCCAAGGCTGCACCACCACCACCGCCGCCTGTTCAAGTTGCTCGCTCCCACAAGGTGCTCGTCGTCGGCGGCGGTAGCGCTGGTATGAACGTGGGCCACCAGCTGCTCCGCTCCGGCAAGTTCAGCCAGGACGAGATCGCCATTGTCGATCCTGAGCAGTGGCACCACTACCAGGCTGGCTGGACGCTGGTGGGCGGTGGTGTCAAGGATAAGCACGACCTGCGAAGGCCGCTCGCCGGTCTCGTAGACTCCAAGGTTAAATTCTACGATTCCGCCGTCGGCGGATTCGCCCCAGAGGACAACGTCATCTCCCTCGCCAATGGCGACAAGCTCGGATACGAGCACTTGATCGTCGTCCCCGGCATCAAGATCAACTACGACTCCATTCAGGGTCTTCCTGAGGCTCTTGCCGATCCCAAGCGCCTCGTCTCCACCATCTACGGCTTTGACACAGCCGACGGCGTCTTCCCCAACATTCAGCGCCTCGAGAAGGGCCGAGCCATCTTCTCGCAGCCCCAGGGCGTCATCAAGTGCGCTGGAGCGCCCCAGAAGATCATGTGGCTTGCCCTGGACTTCTGGAAGCAGGCTGGTCTGTACAAGGCCGGTGCCGACTCGCCCATCAAGATCAGCTTCGCCACCGGCCTTCCCACCATGTTCGGTGTGCCCAAGTACAGCGCCAAGCTCGAGGAACTGCGTAAGGAGCGCGGCGTCGAGGGTCTCTTCTCACACGACCTGCTCTCCATTGACGGCAACAAGGCCACCTTTGCCAACGGACAGGAGAAGGTGACCAAGGAGTTTGACTTCCTGCACGCCGTCCCCAAGATGGGCCCCCACGCCTTTGTCAAGAACAGCAAGCTGGCCAACGAGGCCGGCTACGTCGACGTTTGCGAGAAGACCATGCGCCACCACAAGTACCCCAACGTGTGGTCCATTGGTGACGCCGCCAACCTTCCTACCTCCAAGACCGCTGCCGCCATCACGGCCCAGGCTCCCGTCCTTGCCAAGAACCTGCTCGGCGCCCTCGAGGGCAAGGAGCCAACCGAGATCTATGACGGCTACACGTCGTGCCCCATCCCCACCGAGTACGGCAAGCTGCTCCTTGCCGAGTTCAAGTATGGCGGAGAGCCCAAGGAGACGTTTGACGACTGGTTCGGCCTCGACCAAGGTGTGCCTCGCCGTGCCTTCTACTACATGAAGAAGGACTTCTTCCCCTGGGTTTACTTCAACTCGATGGTCAGGGGTACTTGGGGCGGTCCCAAGGGTTGGGTCAACTAAGAAGGAACAAGCATGGGAGTAAAGAGGGATGAGAACAAAAAGAGCGAGGGGTGCATTGTAATATAACTATGTCTTTACATGAGAGAATGGAATGCCAATGACTTCTAAACCTGTCTGGTCGAGATCCACGTGCGACATGCAGAGGAGGGCGCAAGACGGTATTTAAAGCAAAAGGATCTGATAGTGGTGGTCGCCGAGGTGCATGGTCCCCTAGCGCCTCGTAAAACTTGATCAGGGCCCAGGAAATTGCGCACTGAAGATAGCGAACCTATCCAATGTGGCACACACGAAAAAACGGACGCGGTGGCATGACGTGGCGTGAAGTAGATCAAGGCCACCGCGGTCACCGCTTCTGTTGACCTTGCTTTGCTTGCCCCTCCCCCGCCGCCATGACGTCCTCTCTCCCCGATTTGACCAACGCCGAACGAACCACGCACGGACGTTGCTGCCATTGTGCCCTGCCCTGCCTGATAAGGCAGTCAGCCGCAAGGAAGAAAGCAGAAGAGGAGCCGAATGAAGCTGCCCACAACGCCCGAAAGGGATAAAAGAGAGCAAAAAGAGTCACTGAAAAAAAAAATAAGAGATAATGAACCGTTCCGTGGTCCCGGACACGGTTGTGATTGGCCGTGGCCCGACAGGGATGGATGGCCCCCGTGGGTTGAACAATGTCGTTGGCGGCGTCCAAATGAAGCCCTATCAAACCCTGTCAAGCCCGATCAAGCTCGAATCACATTTCCATTAGAAATACGAATAGAGGCCGAGATACTCTGCATGTGTTGATCATCAGGTGACTGCCACAACATCCCTCCCCCGCCCGCGCGGCTCTCACGGCTTCACCCTCGCCGACCTGCTCGCTCCTCCTCCAGGTGCCTTTTTTTTCTCCCTCCTGCACAAACTGTCGCCATTTATTTTATGAAGCATTCTCCCACGCTCTTCGCGATATCAGCGGCGCTTTCTTTATTGAGAGAGCCAAGCAAGTTGATTGTCCTAGTGTCAGAGAGTTGGCGGGCTCGTTGATCACCCCGATGACCCCCCGACGACGGAGTGAGTGAGGTCAGCACTGAGCTCCATGTCGCCCCATTTCTGGCGCCCGCAACAACGTGTTCAACCCAGTGGCTCCCGGATATATTCAGAGAGTGAGCTTTTCATCCCTTCCAAGCTTCATGCGGCCAACCAATCGTCGCTATTCTCAACACCCTCTCGGCAACCTCGACGTGACAGGTGTCGCCGGCATCCCTGCCCTTAATTAGCCTGTTCGTATTCTTACCTCAAAAGTCACGACACAACCAACATCGGCACGCTTGATCCGAACTTTCATTTCAACCTTGCTTGACGCTTTGGTGTCATGCTTCGCGGCGCATGAGGCTGCTCAGCCTCCTCCAGCTCAAAATTGCTCCTTGAGTCACGTTGATCACATTCATCGGGGAGGCACCCCCATAAATATTGAGGCAAAGAAAAACAGCGGGACCATTCATCGTGATCTAAGGCATTCAATCCGGTCTTGGCTTTGGTGGGAGCAGAAACGACAGTACAGTGCACTCCGCATTGCGTGTCTACCATCGTCGCGCCGCCGCAATGAAGATGGAGGCACTTGGCCAACATTTGCGCCCAGCCCTGAGAATCACGTGGCTATAAACACACTGAATTCATTCGCCACAGTTCCGCGTACTCAAATTTGGCCGATTTTGTAGGAGTCAAGGCGACAAAGTTTGCTGAGAGTGATGTGATCCATGTGACACTCAAAATCAGGAGATGCCGCAAATAAGGGTTCGAGTTTCATTAACTCAGTACTTGCTAATACTTATGATAAGAGGATTTTTCTTTCTTATTTTAAACCAAAAAAAAACGGACCCGCATGCGAAAGTTCGAGGTCATCAACTTCAACGGCGGAGCTGATGACATGAGGATGTGATGGTGATGTGGGTCACCTACCACTTACACCACACATCTACCAACACAACATGATCACGACTCAATTACTACACGATGTAATGAGAGTAAAAATAATAGATGAGGTTTGAGTGTCCTTAGCCCAGATCATCGACGGCCTAGTCAAACGCACGCATTCCGGAATTATCAGTGAATGACGAGGTTCCTGGCGAGTTCATTCACGGCCCGCTCACAGTCATTTAACGTCACTTCCTTCGGTGTTATAACCTTACTGAATAAAGCCTTGAATTCCCGTCTTCTCGTCTATTTGAGTCGGCCATCCAAAGGGAATGGCCTTGCGATCGACACCAGCAAATGCAAAATACAGGCGCCAACGATGCGTCCGCTGGCCATAACCTCCCTATTTCTCACCAGTTATGAGCCTGGGGTCGTTTTCATCTGTGAAAAATGGCAATTGCGTAGCGTCAAGGCCTTGCCTAGAATTCCCTGGTGCCTAAACTAGAGCTTTCCGGCCCAATGTCTTGATCGTCATGTACGGCGGCACGCGCTAGACACGCACACCAAAACGTTGTTGAACCACCGCCCCCTTGGCTATTCATGCGCTCATACTTGAAGGCATTGGGTTCCGTGCAAACATCTTCGAATACCGTGCTACTTCTAGCGGTGAATGGTGGTTGTAATGTGGGCACAGCCAATGCACCAAGACAAACGGGGTGCGTCTTCAAGACGGGCGAAATGAATAGGCATCCCTGGGTCAGTAATGACAGCGCAGCTGGCAGCACCAATTTTGTTTCTGGTCTTTTCTTTTGGTGGCTCTTCCGACTGTTTCCGGAAATTCCCCTTGAAAAAAAAAAGAGCAGAGTTATGACGAGGCAAATGGTTCGCAAACGACTCGTTCCAGGCTACGCAAACCACCGTCTATGGCTGAGGCCGCCACCACCTTAGGGTGTCGCACCAAAGTAGCTTCGGGCTCGAATCCAGTACAAACCACTGTTTAGAACAGAGACCGAGATACCCAATCAATTGTTACAAGATATCCACAAGACAAGCTCATGGCTGCTCCCAAAGCCATAGCGGGCCAATTGGCTTTCACAGGCGTAGCCACGCCAACTCTGCCATTCTCTAGCCATTTCATGAATGGCCCTGGGATTTTGGCGTGCTTTGCAAATATCCTAGCCATCGCGCTTGATTGCAAGCTCTCAAATGCGGCTTTTTGCCAAATAATATGGCCAAGGTGAGTCAATCGAGTCCCTGCCCTGCAGTCACCAGACCCTCCCATCCGATTAGAAACACTCTTGGGAGAGCAGTAACTGGGGCAGCATGTTTCGAGTGCGAGTTTTGTTACAAAGCACACGTTTTACAAACGGTGTATCCAACGGCGTCGGAACTAAATAATGCACATACATCATCAGCATAGGCCCTTTTTTTTTGTGCGTTGTCATCCAAGACAAAAATTATTATGAACGCGATAAGGGGCGGCGGACCGTGCCAAAAAGCTCAACGAGCGCCTCAAAAAGCATTGACATCATTTTTTTCGGCTAGCAAACCTCAAGTGGTCGAGTTTAATGACGATTTGCTAATTGAAACACGTGTGAAGACGCCCCCCCTAACCAACGGTCAGCTACCATTCCGTGTTCCGCATCTGCGCATTCCGACGACAACAACTGGCTAAGCAGCCACAACAGCCTCCTCGAAGCTGACCACACACACTCTTCTTGCATTAAATTCGGGCCTCAATTCTCAGCTGACAGGGGCTTGCTTCATCGGTGAGGGTCAAGTTTACTAGTGTTAATGAAACATTTAAAGAGTAACCGACGAGCAAAAAAAAAAACCCCCTTAGTCCTAGCTAGCTGCATAAGAGCACGGCTTTCCATGCAGCGGTTAATCCTGCCTGGTCGGCGTAGTAGGAAGCCATGTTTGTTCGTGCTCATCTTGTTTTCCCAGAAACATTTGCAATGTTTTTTTTTGTTTTCGCTACTTATCTAGGGGATAATTAAACATAGAAAAATTGAACAGTTACACAAATGCGCATTCTCGCCCTTGCTCTTCTTACCCTGGTGAGTTGGCCATCGCATGCGACCAACAGCGGGAATACCCGCCCACACGTGTCGATCGGATAGATCTACACGTCGGAAATTTCCTTTCTTTTTTCCTCACAAAAGTGCAAAGCCGACTAAAAATTCCCCGTAGCTTTCGGAGTTGGCAAGGATCAAAACCGGAGAATTTGCCCCCATCAAAGTTGAATCTGCCAAAGATTGGATTGGGCCGAATAAGGGCGTTGTAGCTGTATTAGAGATGAACGTGTACTTCCACGACGTCAAGCGATTATTAAATGTATTAGATATCAATACAAGACCGAATAAAAAACCCCCGATTCGAATAGTCAGCTCCGCGTGCCGTCGGTATCCCCTGAAACCTTTCCTGGTGTAGGTGGTCGCTTAATAAAATGCAGTACAGCCCAAAAATTCCAAACGCCCCGCCATAGTTTGGTATCTCAACATGGAGTGTCATGAACCAACGCGCGCCAGATCCTTCTCCTTTTTGCGTCCTCTTGGGAATAAATAAAAAAACGGACAAGGTATAAAAAATAGAGGCAAATCACTCCTACTCCTTCATCCCCGAATGGCCTTCATGCTCTTCGTTCTTCGTGGCTTCTTGCTTATCAATTTTGCTGGCGTCTCTCGGCGCCCGCCTCGTTCCCGCCTCACGCCCTGTGATGGGGGTCTCGAAATCGTTTCACCCAGTGCTGTCGCACTCGGTGCGGCATCTTGCAAAACACCATGGCTTTGCTCTCGTTGATGAGCACGCTCTCTGATACCTTGACCTGGAGATCCAGATCCTCGTCAGCAAAGTCCCGAAAGAAGACGTCGAGCGCCTCCTCCTGCCACCGGAGGGAGGTGCGCGACCTGACAGCCTCGGCGAAGTCTTCGATCAGGGGACCCTGCGTCACAACCTGTCCATTAGATTGGGCTGGCGAGTTAATGCTAGGCCCGCTGGATACCGTGAGGGGCAGGATAGACGAGTTGAGTGTAGCTGCAGAGGCAATAGTTCGTGACCCATCGTTGGACGATGTGCGACGTCGCTTCTCAGGTGACTCGGGCACCTGCTGAGGGAGGGGAGGTGCGGCAGAGGCGGGGGGTGTCGATTCGAACACAGCAGTGCTGCTCGTCGGGGGCAGCTGTCGTTTGCGGCTCTGGCTCTGACTCTGGCTTTGGCTTTGGCTTTGGCTCTGGCTCTGGGTCGGGGCCACAGTCTCGTCGGGTGGCGTAAGAGCGCTGGCACTGGCCGCAGGGGCTCGAGGGGGGATAGTAGTTGAGGCAGGTTTCGGCTGCACTCCGTTGGTGGTTGGAAACGGTTGCTGCTGGGTGATGGCGGCGCGCTGACCTGGGCTGCCAAGACCTGGGGGTTGGGGAGGCGGTTCGTTTTGGAGGTTTAGGATACCAGTACCAGGCATTTCCGAATCATCGGCGACGGGGCCATCAGTTCGTCTCCGAGGCTTCATGATGCGCTTCGGGGCGCCGCCCGAGCCGATAACGTCTGGGTAGAGGATCTCCATGTAGTCTTCGTGATCAAAGGGTCTGCCGCGTAGGGCTCTGGACAGGGGTTCCCGCTGTGCTTCTTGTCAGTGACGTGATTTGGCGGAGCAGGCTCAGTATGGGCTTCTCACCTCGATGTGGGCGGCCCAGGCCTCCTCGGTGGCAGTGACGGTCCTGGCGACGGAGTTGTAGGTGAACTCGGGGTCCTCGCGCAGACCACGCCACAGGCGAAATCGCTTCCTGGCATTGTCGCTCTTGTTGATAAGATGGCTCTTGGTGGGATAGGCACCGTGGCTCTCCTGCAGAGCCTGGGCGGCACGCTCCCAGGCCTCGGCCTTGAAGCTGCTGTTCTCGCGCAGGCCGAGCTGGACGCTCTCGCAGAGGCTGCGGAAGAAGGTGGCCTCGTAGGCGGGGGTCCAGCTGAAGCGCGGAGCTCGACGATCGCGGTCGACGCGGGTGGGAGGTTGGCCGTCGGGGCCGAGAACATCGGCGTCGTCTTCGGACATTGCAATTGGAAGCGGAGTTGTCGGGCGCGAGCTGCGTGGTGGCAGCCGTGGCGGAGGTCAAGGTGAGCGAGTTGAGACTCGGCGGTGCGGGAGCTGTAGCAGTGGCAGCTCGGCTCGGCGTGTGTCGTGATGCGTCGCCGGCGTAGCCCAGCCCCTTCCCTTGTCCCTGGTGTAGATCAGAGTCGCGATAGCCCGCTCAGCTCAGCTCAACCCGACTCGTCTGGATGCGGCATAGCCCAGTGTCACTCGCAACCACAACCGCTCCGTCGGATGTATATAACAAGACAAAGATGGGAAAAATTAGGGCGTCGTTTGGGTGAGGCGAGACCGTGGAACGGTGGGAATCCAATCCCCCAATGGCTTTCCCGTCTGGGAATGGGCCGTTCGGTGGAGTCGGAAAAAACAGAGGTCACCTGGACTGCTGTGAATTTTCCGTCACGTGCGCCGTAGTAGTTCCATAACGGGAAGCATCACGCCTTTTATTAGCTGAGAGCCCGCCCGCGCAGCTTCGTGCCAGCTACGAGCGTGGCTCTCCAGCTGCATCGCTTGTGCCTGTGCGTGTATGTCTGTCCCCGTGACCACCTCTCGTTGTCGCTGTTGTTGTGGTTGCTGAGCGCTCTTGATGGACGTTCCATTGCCACGCATCACCTTTCCCTCACCTTCTTCTCCCTCTGCTCATCGCGCTCTGGCACGGCCCGGCAGTGAGATCAGCTAGCCCCCCCTTGTCACGGACCCACTGCGTGCCGTCCACGATTCTGCAGTGACATGGCTGCTGCTGTCGCACCGCCAATCCAATCTGCGTCCTGTGTTCCTGTGTGTGGCTTGCCGTATTGCAAACCAGTATAATATTGCATGTCTACCACGCAGGGCCACACCACCCCAATTCGCATCCTTTTCAAAAATGGAATCGCATCCTTTCTCCCGCCTTTCTAGAAAAGAAAAAAAGGCTACAAGGGAAAAATAACAAGGAAATATCAGCATCGACACGTCCGTCGTCTCAGCAGTGGAGCAAACCCGTCAATCGTTGCCCACCGCGTGCAGTTCGCTCCTCTGCAGGTGGCTGGCATCAGCCTGGCCTTTAATACCCTGCGTCAAAACGCAGAGCCGCCACTGCCGCCGGCATCCAGCTCTGCCAAATGGACCAGTCAGTCCATCACCGCAATGCTTAGCGAGTGACATGTGTTGTTCAATTGATGCAAGTTATTTATCCAAATTGTTCTCCGTAAACCCTTCAGTAAATGCATTGCGACTCGAAAAGGGGTCCGGAGATTCATAATCGTTGGCGCACGCACCACTCCATTCCTGCTAAGTCTTGGCTGCATACAACCAACTACACTCCATGCAACTCCATGCACACACACCTGAGAAAAAGAAAAACAAGGTATGATGCGGTAAAAATGAGACCGGATTGATATCAATGTGAAACAATGTCTGGCTTCCCCTATTTGATTTTTTTTCTTTCAAAAAATTTATCTTTGGTGTTTCTCTTTTCTTTTTTTCTTTCGCTTAATTCACTGTTAAATGGTGAAAGTCGTTAGTTACCCTAGACATACGATGTCCCATCCGTACGCGAGGAGAAGCACAGACACGAAAATCAGCGACCAAGACTGAATTAAACTGGCATTATTGATGGAATAGTTATTCCTTATTGCCGAGGAGTAAATATGGAGTGAGTTCAGAACAATGCCGCGTTCTTCCCGTATGTCAACCCAAGCACTTTTTGGAACTGTGCCACCATTCTGTTTGTTTTAGTTTCGCTTCCCCAATATGTTAAAGTCACATGGAGTTATGAATTACTAGAAAAAATTCAAATCAGAAAGCATAGGATTATTCCATTAAAGGGGTGACGGGCCATTTGGGGTGGAGGTACTAACAAGGCACTTGCGTGGGGCTCTCTACAAGGCTATGGAATTGGCCAAGTTTTTCCGCTTCCACAGCCTAGCCGTGCGTCGCGAGGGTGAGAATCCGGTGTATTGAGGTCAACTCGGGTTATTCACCCGCGAGACAAAAAAATCATACCAATGAGAAAATCGGCCCAGCTCAAGGAATCAGAGTTTCACATGAACTCTCCCACGCCTGGACCGTTAGCACAAACCGGATTACGTCTATGAAGACCAATCTTTTTCTAGACTTGTTCAACGACTGCACTACATTTTCGTAATCGGATATATGGATATTTATTGTATTGTCAAACCGCTTCCATCAATAGGAATCCGTGAAGTCTGGAAATGGCTTGGCTACGGGATGTCTGCGCATACCGTATAGTTTGCCTGTGATGCAAATCCCAGCGGCTAACACTAGAAATAGTCTAGCCCAGAGATGAATAGGCACAACCTATTATGCCGCAGCATCGTGGTGACTGAGATTACGGTTATAAGAATGACCAGAAACAGTAAAATCAAATAGATGATGTCAGTTTGTCTGATTCAAACAAAATAGGATGGTTGCACGGAAAGCGACACCAACTTGACCCCCACGAAGGGTCCAAATGATTGCATTGTAGCGAGCGAGAATCAAACAAGGCGAGTTGGCAAGTATCTACTGCTGGATGAACTCGCTTTTAAAAAAAACTGTTGGCTCGTTTACCTTGTAGAAGCCCAGCAGCGTTCGGTGCTAATTTAGTTGACTGAGTGCGTTCAAGCGAGATTTCACAGACTAGAGGAAACAGCTGAGTCACGAGAAGCCTCTTCGATACTTGTTGGTCGCGCGATTTGTAGTTTGGGGGTTGAAATGTCAAAGAAGGAACATGATCCGAGTTATACCCGCCCGTGATCTGGTGCATTAATTGGCACTTTTATTAAGGTCATTGATAATGCAGTCCCATATCAAGTCGTATGACATGGCCTTGAATATCAATGTCAAGAGCAGCAGTGCCCTAGCAGCGTGGTAATGTGATTGGTGACCAAGGTGGGGGAGGCGGATAAATGGAATGGCCAGTTGAATGTGATTCTGTCACAAAGCGGGAGATGTGCAAGGCTCCAGTAAGGACAGCCAAGGAAATCGGGACTAGACGCGAGAAGCTTTGGAGTGGATCGCTTGGGCAGCAGCATCCATGCTATAAATTTGCGTAGAGTTTCTCCAATTTTGTAGATCTTCCCCTGGTATCTGGCCTTGAACCCCCCCCAAACAGTACTTACAGATTGAGGCTTGTTGAACCAGAAAGACAACTTCAGCTTCAGCTCGGTCTCGGGAGCGGCAGACGGAGGAGAGATTTAAAACGGCGCTAATAATAAGAGTAACGGAGGTGTGGGCGAGGGTCCTGTCTCAGCATAACCAATACGATCTCGGCAGCAAACGGCCGAAAATATGTGGGAACTGAGCCGAGAACCGGTCCCGCAGCATGGATGGTTCGTGGGATTTACGAGCTGGGGAATAACCATATTTGGCTTTGGCTCGTGTCTGCATGTAGGTTGTCATTTGTTGGCCCTCATTCTTGGCCAGCATGATCGACGGGCGCCGCCGAAATCGGTTCAAGCATGTGAACGCCAAGGAGGGTCTGGGTCCTGCTTAGAACACCAAAACCGCGGATTTATTTGACGCAGCTCGCATCGGGGATTTTGCGTGCTGCGGCGTGCCGAGCATCTCGCTAGACTAAGGGCTGGGAGCAGACTTGCGGGCTATGCAGTGCCGAAGCTAACGGGGCAGCAGGCAGGTCGGGGCGTACGAAGAACCCGGTGGGGGGGCGACAGTGAGGTGCAGTTCCAGGGGCCTTGGCGGACCGATTGGCTCTTCTGGTGATGGTGGAGTCAACATCAGATAAAGAAGAATTATCTGATCATCAGATAAGATTCTGAGTGTGGCCGAGCCCGAAAGAGGACCAGTCGGCAGGCGCTGAAAGAGAAAAAAAGCTTGTTTGGCGTTGCCCGTGTTTTTCTTGGTTTAAGCTTAGCTAGCTCAGTCCGCAACCCTATCTGGACCCTCTGAGGCCAGGCCTCAAATCGTGACGCACACTGAAAGAGCGTGGTTCTCGCCCTATCGTATTCTCGAGCGCCGGGTTCTAGAACCACGCCTTTTTGGAGCTAATGGACAGAAAAAAATTTGAATTGTAATTGAATCCTGGTGTTTCTCTCTCCAAATCAACAAATCAAGCTCTGTCATTGCCCAACACAACGGTCCTTTTGCGACGGGTCCACCCCGTAATCAGTCCCCTGCACTCCAGCAACGCCCATCGCCAATCCTGTTCCGCTTTGGCTTCTTGCACCGACGCCGGAGAGATCGGCTTCCTCTCATGCACGCCAGGCTTGGCACCTCCGACCCCAGTTACTCCATCCACAGACAACTGGACGCACCCTACTGGACCTATTCCCTGGCCCCCCCAGTCGCACCTTCCACCAACACCCTCGAGGCAAGCTTGCTGCCAAGAGCGGGATAAACTTTTTGTGATTCTGTTCAGTATTGAGTACATAATGGATGTGCGATTTGCCAAGTCCGCACTCTCATCAAGAACAAAACGCTGTCTCCACAAGGGCGTGGGATGGAAAGAGCATCCCACGGCGAGTTCCACATGCTAACCAACTGCCAAGGAAGGTGCCTGTGGGCAACTTGATGTCCTGCCGGAAGGAGCGGTTCTGATATTTCACCTCTATTATAAAGCTTGGTGGCCGCTGCCATTCCCACCACAGGTCCCTGATTCCTCTGTGTTTTCCACTAACCATACTCTGCTGCGCTTTTCGCCCTCCCGCAGCTGGCTTGCTGTACATATAGGTAGGATAGGCCAAAAACGGGTCTTAGAGTTTCTCTTGAACAAACAGAGCACTCGTCACTATGGGATTCTTCCCCAAGAAAATGGTGACTGGAGACGTCGCCGCCGAGCCTGCACCCGATGCAATCATCGCTGGAGGCCCCAACGACAAGGAGACAGGTGTTTCAAACAGCATTGACCATGGAGATTCAGACAGCGAAAGAATCCCAGAAGTCTCGGAAAAGTATCAGGCTGGTGTTCGCAACATTGAGGCCATGACTTCGGTGTGGACCAAGTGGGACATGGTTGCCGCTTACTCCATGTAAGTATTGATGCATGGGCGTGAATAACCAACCCGAATTCAAAGAAACTGGTTCAAAGCTGACCAACCTGGATAGCATCTGGCTCATTTACTTCATCACGTCCACCCAAGAAGTTGTCATCCGTACCCTTAGCCCTTTCGTCACCAGCGACTTCGCCGCACACTCGCTCACGGCCGTCACGGGCATCATTTCCAGTCTTATCGGTGGCTTGTCTAAGCTTGTCTTTGCAAAGATCATGGATACTTGGGGTCGTCCTCAGACGCTGATCATCACCATGCTCTTTTGGATGATTGGTTTCGTCATGATGGCTGCCTGTCAAAATGTTGAGACCTATGTTGCTGCCCAGGTCTTCTACACGACGGGCGCTCAGGGTGTCAGCTACTGTCTGACCGTATTTGTCTCCGACACGTCGTCGCTTGTCAACCGTCCTCTCATGCTCGCCTTCGCCACATCTCCATATATTGTCACCCCCTGGATTGGTGGCCCAATGGCGGACAGCGTCCTCAAGACGATTGGTTGGCGATGGGGATTTGGCATTTGGTCTATTGTCATCCCCGTTGTCATGTCTCCTCTCATTGCCTTGTTCTTCTACAACGGGCACAAAGCTGTAAAGCAGGGACTTGCCAAGCCCGTTAAGCCGACCATTTCTCTCAAGGCAGCCATCGATTGGTGTATTCAGGCCGACATGTTTGGAATCATCATCATCACTGCTGGCATGGCTCTGTTCCTGCTGCCACTGTCCATCTACTCGCGCCAAGAGGATGAGTGGAGATCTCCCATGATCATCTGCATGCTCATCTTTGGGGGTCTTTTGATCATTGCATTTGTGTTTTGGGAGAAGTACTTTGCACCCGTCACTTTTATACCATTTAAGTTATTGGCCGACCGAACTGTCTTCCTGGGCGGTTTGATGTTCACCTTCGTGTTTTGGAACTCGGCAATCTGGGGAAGCTACTTCACCTCGATGCTTTTAGTTGTCTGGGATACCGGTGTCACAAAGGCCACATACATTGGTAACATTTACCGGGTTGGCTCCTGTTTTGCCAGTCTGGTGATCGGTTGGCTCATGGCTAGAACTGGCCGTTATAAGTGGGTCAATCTTTATTACTCTTTCCCTTTGATGATGCTGGGTGTCGGTCTCATGATCCATTTCCGCCAGCCTGACCAGAGCGTGGGCTATGTTATCATGACTCAAGTCTTTACTGCTTTTGCTGGTGGACCCATCGTTATCTCTGGTGAGATGGCCATGATGGCCCCTTCAGACCATCAGCATATTGCTGTTCTTATTGCCATTCTTGATCTCTTTAGTAGCATTGGAAACGCCGTCGGTTCCACTATTTCTGCTGCTATCTGGACCGGAACCTTCAAGGAGCGCCTTATCAAAAGACTACCTGCAGGAACAGATGTTGATAGCATTTATGCTAACATCAACACCCAAATGTCATACCCAGTTGGAAGCGAAATGAGAGACGGCATCTCTCTTGCTTACGGAGATAGCCAGCGCTATATGCTCATCACCAGCGTGTGCATTCTGTCTCTTGGTTATATTTGCGTCTGGTTCTGGAGAGATATCAAGGTCACTGGTGTCAAGCAAGTCAGAGGAACTGTTGCCTAAACATGATCAGGCCGACTTCGATATCCTTGTTGAAAAATATGTGTAAATGAACTTGTGATGGGACTCAGAAAGACGAATTGGATATTCGTCAAAAAGATCGAGTGGGTATAATGTTTCAACTAAATGTACTTGAGTATTACTAGGCTGTCCCTTTTAACCCAAACTGGTTATGATACATCGGCCTAGAGGAGAATGATCTAACTATTTAACATAGTTTTGAGGTAATGAATCTCGTTCGCGAAGGCGTCATTGAAATTTACTTTAGATTTTGGCTGATGTCATACCTTACGTGCGGCATCTAATTATTGCGATTTGTATTGATTGAGTGTGATTTGCTAGCCGGCGCACAAACTGCAGGAGGATTTAAGGCAGGATAAGAGCAAGCACATGGTAGGCAGACCTAAGTTAGTGTTCATGCAAGCGGCTGCAATTTGCATTAGAATTCATGCCATGAACAGCCTTAAATTCACGGCAAGGTTTTGTACGGTCATAATTCTTCAATTCTTTTTTCTTGTTGGACAAGCTGCTACTATACAAATCTTATACGGAACTAGCTCATCTGATTTACCTCGTTTATAGAGGAAAACCTTGTCAGATCAGACTTAGCTGCAGGCAGGAAGGGCCTTTGCGGTGGTCTTTGTCTTGAAGAGCTTGACCTCGGCGTCGCGGCGGCGGGTGAGGCCCGAGAGGACCTTTCCGCCGCTCTTGTTCCACTTGGGCAGCTCCTGGGCGGCGACAGTGTTGGGGCTTTCGCCATTGTTCAGTCGCTTGATGAGGGTGGAGCTGGCGACGTTGCCGCACCCGACGTTGAAGGCCCAGCTGACGAGGGCGCCGTACTGGTTGGCGTTGAGCTTGACCTTGGAGTTGGTCTTTAGGGTGATGCACTGCTGAGCAGTCTGTTGCAAGGGGGGCGGGAAATCTCATGTCAGCAAACGTTGAATGGAGAGAAGATGGTTCAGGGCCAGTATCGTACCTTGAGGTCAGAGTGGAGAAGCTTCTCGCCATTGGCCTTGGAGAGAGGGATGGAGTAAGGGACTTCGGCGCACTTGGCCTTCTTGCACAAGTGACCGTAACCAACGGTGGGGTTGCCGGTAGGGTCATTGTCTGGAGGTGATTAGAATATGGGTTTGGAGTTTTGGTACGGCTTGTACTTACAGACATTGGCTCGCCAGCCTTCAAAGCTGGCAACCAAGTTAATGGTACCTTGGTTCACGGTGGGCCCGGTGCAGGCATTAGCACCAGTGAAGGCGCCAAGGGAGAAAAGGAGGGTGAGAGCAGAGGTGATTTGGACCATGTTTGCGGTAGAGTGTGAAAAAAGAGTGTAGAGTGTAGAGCAATGAGTGTAAGAATGAGTGAATGAAGTTGTTTTGGTGAGCTGTGTCGTTGATTGTTGTTATTTTTCGAAGACATTCTCGAGCGCTTAAATACCTCAGAAATTGAAAAATCGGGCTTGGATCTGGAACGCTTATTTTCGAGTCAAACAGCCTTAATTTCGAGATGGGAGCAAGCCACGGCCCCATCGTGAAGCAATAATCATGCGTGTTTGGGCGGACAGCTGGGGACAGGGCATGGAAACCCCTGGCACGCAGGTGGATCAGCGGGGGTCGAAGGATCTGGATTTTACGATTGACAGCCACTTGCGGCAGTCTTCCCAAGCCTCTTTTTTGTTTTTGAGGCCGCCGTTTAGGTGCCGATGAAACCAGCTGAACTAAACACGGACACCATCTGAACCGGTGGGCGCCGGCAGGGCTGATCCGCCGCTGGTCTTGGCGTTTGCTGTGCTGTCTGTGCGGGCTGACAAGAGGTATGGCTACAATGGTTTACAGAGTAAGTGTGCAAGTGAGGGACCAAGAATAACATAGAGAATGTGAATCTGCAAACCCAGCTCCTTTCTCCTTCTTTTCAATTTTCTTTTTGTCACAATTTCACTCGAGATGCTGAAGAGTGAGCCCCTTCTGAAGGGCTGAAGTAGAAGGCGAGGCATCTCCGCGGGATCCACTTATACCCGTGCTTCGAGCTGAGGCCCTGTTCATTAGGCGTGTTTCGCCAGCTAGATTAAGCTGTATGCGTTAACCTTAAGAGCTTTATTTGACGAGTAATCCGGTGCAATGTTTGGTCCGCCCATGGCCCTGGCCTGACTCGGACCTGTGAACCCCCCCGGATCAGGCTGGACACCGCTGACGGGCTGCCCGATGTGTCTGGGCAGTGGATCGAATAAGATGCTTGGCAAAGTCGGTAGTAATTGGAGTGGAGTGCTGGTTGTGCGGCTGATTTTATGGTGCACATCTACGTCGCATTGGGAAGGGACGTGATTGTGCGCTGGATTCAGCAAGTCGACCCTGCCACATAATATTGAGGTTGGATGCCTTTTCTTACACTGGAAAGAAACTGGTGTAAAATCTTGTCGTAATTTTCTTCTTGTGTATTAAAAAGTAACATTGAGATCCTCTATAATTCCTAAATTCTCGACAAAGGCGTTGACAATAGTGTAGTAGGGTTTATCGGTAGTGTACATACAAGGCTGCAAATCCTGTGGCCCAGGTTTATCGCTGGCGAGAACCTCCGTAAGGCCCTTGGAGTTTTCCAGAAAGCCTGTCCTCAATATACTCCTCCAATGTGTGGGCTTTCATGTCGGGATACAGCTCTTTGACGTCAAGATAGCCTAGATATTTTGCGTACTCGGGGGTATTATCCCCTCTGATTCCCATGGCATAGAAATATTGCGCCATCCCGAGTTTCATCATGGCTTTCTCGTATTCGTTTCCCTTTGCCAGTTCTTCTTCCGCATCGGCCATTTCCTTTTCAAGATATTCTTTAGGCAACTATGTTTTTGAGTTAGGAATATGATCGAAGCATTGCATCATGTCTCAAACAAACTCACGTATTCCTTTTCGATAACTTCACCGCTGAGTCTCTCGAGGGTCTCGATGACTTTGTTCTGGGTCCAAACCGCTCCATACGCAAAGACACACTTGTTGAGGGTTCGTGGGTCAACAATGATTCGGGCGACGTATTTGCCAATGTCGCGGTTGTCGGTTAAGGCCATTGGTGTGTCTCCAGTGCCAATGATCTTTTCCATGGAGCCGATGGGCTCGACAGGGATTCTCCCTGAGGGGAGAGATGGGAGGGACAGCTGGTGCCACCAGCCTACGTCAATCGCAGTATATGGGACGCGGTGCTTCTTCATCAATTCCAAAAGTTCCTCTTTCTGGAGTTTCACATATTAGCACAGGTGAACTGTAATATGATTTTTTACAACCAAATTTCTTCTCACCTTTTCTCTTGCAAACATCACACCTCGTGGGGCCATGCAGGGCGCGAAAAAGCTGGGCACGAAGCGCCCGACTCCGACTTCGGCAGCGGCCTTGATGAGGGCGATTTCTTGAGCCATTTGGATCAGGGTCAAACCTGAGATGACCACGTCAGCTCCAACTAGAAGCGGTGTTATGGCGTCCACCGGGCCATCAAGGTCGACCGGCTTGACGGTGACGCCGCGGCTCTTGAAGGAAGCAAAGACTGGCTTCTCAAGAGAACTGCTGCGTGCAAGAGCGATAATTTCCTTTTCAAAAATCAGAAAAAATATTCTCAAGCATTTATTTCATTATCAAAACTTACAAACTTCTCGGGTGTGGCGAGCAGCGCGTTGACAATGGAGCCGCCAGTCTCGCCAGAGGCGCCGACGATGATGACCTTGGTTTTGGATGCCATGATGAAATATCTACGTTTGAATGAAGTGAATGGAACCCTTCGTCTAGAATACTAGATATAACATATATTTATATTGTAGAAAGTATTATACCCATCAACACGAATTCGACCGTTGGTTCGTCCGAACTTTGGTCCGTCGCCATTCGGACGAACAACGGCCCAAACTGCCATGGCGGGTTGGCTGGAAAACCCGATAATGGAGTAGGCATTGTATGATTAAGACGACTTTGGGACGGATATAATTTTTAAACATGCTTTTGGTTGTGATTATTTTGACACGGAAGCAGCATTGCGTCATGATGGCTGTAAACAACTGAATACTCAACCCAAACCATTTCATGGATAAACCAGTAGTTTCTTTCTGCTAGAGGGCCGATTGATCCCCGCTTCATGAAATATCAACCCTCTATAGAGTTATGGGTGCTCTTAATGACTGATGGGCATGGTACCAGCGGCAGCTAAACATGGTGATGCCCCTAAAATGTTGCGGAGTTTCGCCAACTCCGCACACCCCCTCGTCCACAAACCGCTCGCGTTATTGGTTAGAATTTGGAGGAGATTGCGCTTATCCTTTTTCTTTTCTTTTTTTTATAGAAATGGGATCCGCAACGAAGGCTAAAATGGGGCTCGGAACCTCTGACCGTTGCAACTTTCAGAAGGGGCTGTTGTGACTACCTTTGTACGAGCAGGATATGCCAATTAGATGCTTATGCAACATATTTGACGCCCAAAAATAATCCAAAGTAGGTATTCAAACTAAAAGATGATAATTATTCGAATTTTCCTATTAATGAGGATGCTGACATAGTTTAGTAGGTGATTGTTGAGGGCGGTGCGGATCAACCGGGCCTTGCAACTCATCTACCAAATCCAAGCAAAACCTTGATTCATATCTGCTTGGTTCTTATCGTCTCCACGGGGGAAAATTGAAATCTGACATGATGATCAGAATACAGAAGGGGAAAGGCGTTGCGTATATTCACCTTGTGCAATGCTGGCTATGGCTAATAACCATCGTTCCCATTGAGGGGCATCCTGATCTCATAGCCAAACCAAAATTGGCTAGGCGCCCACGACCCGCGCATTCTGGATGAACGAACTGCTCTTCACAAAGCGATTGGCTTCTCACTTTGGCTTGTTCCATAGCTTGCAAGAGTTGCTCCAGCCGCGGTACATACAAATCTTTACACACCTCTCTTCACGAAATGACAGGTTGGACCTACTCATTTCATGTCACATTTTAGTGGTTTCGCTTAGGCCTCCTTCTTCGGGCCAACAATTGGTTATTTTACGATTGGCGTTTCTGGTCACTGCATTCGTATCCGCCACTAATTCGTTTGGTTGTCAACCTAGAGTGGGGCGACTTCTAACTGGATGGCGGCAGCCTGCGTCAGTTTGCCTCACCAGCTGATTCCGATCTTGGTGGAACCTTCATTTCCATCATTACAACGCGACATGGCCCAAGATTAATTCTTGCTCCTGGCTCTAACCGGATTCATGCACCGATCCCTTCGAGGACAAAAGCTTCACCATGCAAGACTCACAAGTAACCACGCGAGCACGCCTTTGCGATATTTGCCTCAATCTCGACTTTGCATCCATTTACCAATCAAAGGACATTTTACTCTTGAGCGATGAGGAAAGGGCCAACATAAGAGATTTTGCTACCCCATTTCACCAGTCTTTCGGGTCCCTAAGAGCCAATGCGGAGTTTTGCGACTTTTGTCAACTTGCTCAGCAGTTTATCGACCCAGATACAACCCAGGGGAGTGGCGATGGCGATGGCTTTGATTTCCAGTTATATCTCACTAGTTATTCCTACATACATGGGCTGCAGGTCGTCGCCATTGATCGGACCAACCCCCGAGTTATAGACCTGGTCGCATCTGTTTCCCTTTGCGTCGAGGAAGGTTCGTGGAACCAGCGATCAACTTCTCAACCGGATAGGCTAACATCATTCCTATTCTTTAGGGAACCCGTTAGCTTCTGTTATTGTGGGTCGAAGGATATCACCATCTCCGCGCTCTTCGTTGGTGATGGATCAAATAAAGGGCTGGATGGATCAGCCAAGCACAATGCAAAGGAACAGAGAAACTAAACAATCACCAAATCCAGTGTTACTGCCAACCAGGGTAATTGAAATTGTGGAAGATGGGCAAAAAGTGAGACTTCACATCACAGAAAATACAACTGGGCAATATGCTGCTCTGAGCCACTGTTGGGGGTCTCAGCAGCCACTCACCTTAACATGTGGCAGCATCGCAGAGCTCAAGTTGGGAATACCAACTATTGAGCTTCCGCAAACCTTCCAAGATGCGGTTTGGTTGACCCATCAGCTCGGAATCCAATACGTTTGGATTGACAGCCTCTGCATTCTGCAAGATGACCACGATGACTGGGTAAAGGAATCCGCAAAGATGTGCGACGTCTACAGAAACACTACGCTCATGATTGCGGCCACTCGAGCAGCTGGGAGCTCCGAGGGCTTTTTGGGTGAAAGGGTTGGACGCAAATACGTCTCAATCCCTTTTCGCACAAAAGAAGTTTCTGGCCATGCACTGGTATTCAGTCCATCAAAGCATGCTGTGGGACGACTGTCTGGGTATTTTGACATGGAAGATGAGCCATTGTCGAGTCGCGGGTGGGCATTCCAAGAGTGGTGTCTTGCACGGAGAATACTACATTTTGGTACAGAGCAAATTTGGTTTGAGAAGGCTCCCAGGTTGCGAGCCGAAGACAGCACCATCAGAACAGCATCGTTGTACTCCTTCTGGGAAGATGAAGGAGACTTTCACCGTGGAGAAAAGGACCAGAAGGTTAGGCGCAGAAACTGGCTCGGAATGGTCGAGAAGTATTCCAGGCGAAAGCTTACACTAGAGGAGGACAAGCTCCCTGCCATTGCAGGCCTGGCGGCTCTTCACTCGCCCGACTCCAAAGGCCAATACATGGCTGGGCTGTGGGCCGACGGGATGCTTGAGGGTCTGAGCTGGGAGCGCGACGCACTTGGGCCCGAAGGAAAGCGACCAAAAAAATATCGCGGTCCAACATGGTCGTGGGCTTCAATCGACGGAGCCATAACGTATTGCTCAACGCATTGGCGCAAGCCCGAGCCCGGGCTTGCCACCATTCGGGACGCCCACGTGGAGCTTGAATCACCTCACTCTCCATTTGGAAGCGTGGTGCATGCCTGGGTTCGATTGGAGGCCATCTTATTCCCGATGAGCTCGAGCGATAAATTCCCAGAGCTCTTCGTGTGCAGAGACGACGACAGAGACTTCTTTGTCAAAGTGACCTGGGACGCTGAATCGTACCGGACTCCGGTGGAAGGGAAAGCAGCAAGTTTGGCCGTCGGCGACGAAACGGACCTTGTTGCCGCTCCTTTGATGTGGACTGGTACCAACGATGAGCCGAGCATTCTATCCGTGGCGTTCTTCATCATATTGAAGCGCGCGGATCGAGACGCTGATGCGAGCATGGAATCGAAAGTATTCACGCGGGTCGGAGCTGGAGAAGTCATGTGGTCTCTAGGTGATGATGGCGGATTTTGCAACGTTGGCATTAAAGAATTGGCGATGAACAAGTGGGAAAAGGCAAGAGAAATGGGGCATTTGCAAGAAATTACATTGTTGTAAGGGAGTTTGAGCTAGGGAATTGCATTTAGATAGATGGACGTCCCCATCACCTTCATTGTTTTTATCTCCTTTCAGACTATCGCTTTCCGACGATTCACACAAGTGAAAGACACTCAGAGATGTAGGGTAAATGAAGCTCGGCTTTCTCTGATGACATTTTCCCGCCTAAACGAGAGAGAGAGCGGAAGGGCATCTCTCAGCGTATCCGACTCGACAAGCACGAAAAAGTTCAAGCCGCTCAAGCGTGATTGGCTAGGGGAATCGGTTCAAGCGGCACTTTAGACAGCCTGTTTTATTTACATTTTCGGCCTTCACTTCCGAGATTTGCATACAAGCTGCTCTTTACAGCGCATCTTGGTACCTTGATTCGCACCCAAGCGTGTGCTGACCTGATCAGAATCCAAAATGTGCTGCGCCACGAGATTTGGAATCAGACGCTAACGGCCCCACCTTCGGGCGGATCGGCAGCTATCATCCAATCAGGTGCGTCTACCCCCGACGCCGTCCCTGGCTCAGCTTTGGCGGAGTCGACTTAGCGAGCCAGCATTGACGATGGCTTTGAGACACTAAATTGGGTTTCAGCCTTGATGATGGAATCTTGATGATGGAATCGCTATTTGACTTACCTATCCAGCCCTTTCCTAGCTATCTTCATTTATCTTCAATCTTGTATATAATGCATCGTCAGCTGCTTGCAATGGCCACATCAAAATCAACACAACAAGAAGCTCATTCACACCAACAGCCACAACAACAACAACAACAATCACAAACCCCCTTCACCAATACAATCCATCTCTCAACCTTTTCCAACTCAGGATGAAGTTCACAACTATTCTTGGCTTTGCCTCCCTCTCGGCAGCGGGTTTAATCCGCAATCGGGGACAGCCTGAGGCTCTATACTTTCTCGACAATGACCCGCAGGGGGCTAGCATCGTCGCTTTGAGCGTTGGTGCCAACGGCGCGCTGTCGAACCCAATCAAGACCAGCACTGGGGGCAAGGGAATGTCTTCGCTTACAGTGAACAATACTATTGCGACTCTTGGTGAGAATAGTCCTCTAACAGGGAAAAAAGAAATTCCATGAGCATCCATCGCTAACCAATTATCTCCCCAGACCAACTCAACAGTCAAGATGCAGTCGTTGTTTCTGAAAACCTCCTCTTTACTGTCAACGCAGGCTCTGACAGTGTATCCCTCTTCAACATTCCATCTAAGGATCCTTTGCATCCAGTTCTGATTGGCCAGCCCGCGTCCTCGGGCGGTGAGTTTCCATCCACCGTTGCCTATTCACAGGCCCTCAACTTGGCCTGCGTCATGAACACTGGAGCCAAAGCTGGCATCATGTGCTACCGCGTCAAAAAGAGCGGCTTACAGCCCGTCGGCAACTTCATGTCTCTCCCTGTCAACGAGACCACGACTCCTCCGACCGGTCCTCCCAACATGGCATCCGACATTGTCTTCAACCCGTCCAGCACCGCTCTCTTCGTCACAGTCAAGGGCAACGGAAAGGCTCCCGGTTTTGTCGCTGCCTTCCCCGTTCACAATGGCGCAGTGTCGGACAAGGTCGTCATCTCCCGCCCTGCTGAGCTACTCCTTGACTTTTCCATGTCCTTCCTGAACGACGAGCACGCCGTCATCACTGACCCCGCCTACGGAGCTGCCAAGGTCGAGATCAGCTACCCCAGCCTCCAAGTCCACGTGCTGAAGAAGGCCGTTGTCCCCGGACAAGCCGCCACCTGCTGGTCCCGCTACTCTCCATCCAACGATGCCGTTTTCCTTTTCGACGCGGGCAGGGCCAACATCACTACTCTTGAGCCCCAGAGCGGCGAGATCAAGTATGTCATCCCGCTTCCCGCCTCGACCAAGGGCAGCTTTGACTCGGTTGTCGCTGGCGAGTGGCTCTTCGTCCTCCAGGCCAGCACGGGCATCTCCACCATATCTCTTCAAGGCTGCGAAGGCACCAACAAGATCCCTGCGTTCGCTTCTAGCTTTGATACATCCGTGGTTGGAAACAGGTCCCAGTTCCAGGGCCTCGCGGCTTGGACCCGAGCTTACTAGAGGCCAGGAAAATAGGCGCTTTCATAGATCCCAACAAGTTTTCATTCTGACTGTTGGCACGGTGCAATAGTTCTGTAGTCATAGAATCATCTTTTATTTTTCATATAGATTTTTTATTTATTCATTCTTCTCATGAATAGATTCAATGGGTGCATGCATTGTGAAAGGTCGTGAAGAATCACTCAAGTCAAATCATTGTATCTGCACTGAGATTTCCATCATTACACCCTACAATCAATTCCAATGCGTGGGTCATGAGAATTCTTACAACGACAATTATCCTATATCCAATCACACCAA
This sequence comes from Calonectria pseudoreteaudii, assembly GCA_001879505.1. Classification (NCBI taxonomy): domain Eukaryota; kingdom Fungi; phylum Ascomycota; class Sordariomycetes; order Hypocreales; family Nectriaceae; genus Calonectria; species Calonectria pseudoreteaudii. Next base: position 2,065,006 of record KV875232.1, read on the forward strand.
AGCCCAACCCCAGATCGCCACTTAGAATCGTCCAGCGGCGTTGGACTCCTCATCTTCAATCGCCTTTTTATCCTCGGATGTAACGGTCCCAGCAGGGTCTTCAACTTGCGGACTGTAAACGGTTAGCATCACACATTTTGAACGGTCATGTCTTGACATACTCTTTCTTCTTGAGATACTGGTTGAGAATATGGGTAGCAATCACCAGCGTGATGGAGCATCCCAGAGTGAACGAAAAGCCCTTGGTAAATCTGGGAGCATCAATGGTCTTGTACACCAAGAGAGGGGTCCAAGCCGTTGACGACTGGGCAATCGCATTGATCAAAACAAGGGTAAAGGAGCGTTCAGCTGGCGATGTTCGCAACTGGGTGTTGACCCATCCGTGCAATGCCGGTGCCATGGAGTTGGCCGAGTAAATGGTCATGAATGCAAACCATTTGGCAGACTCTGGCACGTCCCAGATAACAAGGATGATGAGACCAATAATGTTCCAGGTATACGCCATGGTGATAGCCCAAGCCGGGCCTAGCCACAGATCGGAGGCAAAAGAAACGAATAAGACATAGAAGATACCTAGGGCCGGGGCAATGGTTCCCAGTTCGTTGACACGGGCCGTAGCATAGCGTCCCAGCGACTTGATCCACAGCAGGTAGCTGCCCGAACTGGTGTGAAGCTGCGAGTTCCAAAACAGGACATCGAGCACGATAACGGTCCAGAACTGGGGCTTCAGCACAATGTTTTTTAGGTTTCCAAACTTGAGCTTTCCCTCCGACACGTGGCCCGCGCGGCCCAGTCTCTCGGTCGTAAGGTCAATGTCCTCGTGGGTGATGCAGATGGAGTTGGGCTGGTCAGGTGTGCCGGGAAGCACGAAGAAGCCGACGATTCCTATCGGGATGGTGATAATGGCGCAGATGATGTACATCCAGCGCCAGCCCTCGAGCCCGTTGACGCCGTCCAGGCGGGCTGAAGCGCCAGCCTGGATAAGACCGGCCGTCAGGGTTCCGAGATAGAGCCCAACGTAGAAGAAGCCGCCGCGCCTGGCGAGCTCATCGCCGCGATACCACGCACCTGCATGAAACTAGTCAGTATTCAATCGAACCCAGATACAAGAAAACTCTAGATAAGACGCACCGAGAACATAATTGACAGCGGGAAAGAATGCGGCCTGAGCAAGGGGTCAGTGTTGGCAAAAAAAAAAAAGAACGGTGCCAAAAGGCTAAAAGCAACAAGAGTGGCGCCACAAACCTCAAACCAGCCCACCAGGAATCGATAAGCTGCGAGCTCCGCAAATCCCGTCACTCGGTACTGCAGCAGGGTGAAAACACCCCAGAGAACATCAAGAGCCGGGATGAGCCAGTGGAGAGGAATGTAGGTGAGCAGAAACATGAGCGGAATCTGTCCTGTGACGGCACCCACGACGTAAAAGACTTGCAGCTCGACGAGTTCGTTGCCATGGAATCCGAGGTCCTCCTTCATTCCCGACACGTAGGCATTGTCTAAATCAAGACGTTAATATGGTAAAAGTAGTAAATGAATTAGATGATCAACTTACTGAGATTGGATTGATCCATATACTTGACCCAATATGCCAGAACGGAGTAGGGCACAATCAGCAAGTCAAGCTTGGTGATGAGCCGCCGCTCTCTCGGAGTGTCCGAGATGGCAAACCATTGGAACCAACCGCCTCGAGAATCGCCAGCCATTTTCAGTGTTGGGTTTATCGTAGTTCAGCAGTTCCACCTCGGTTTCGTTCTCAACGCAGCAGTCAAAACATCAAAGGGGGGCAGAGCTTTAAGTACCCCATCATAACATTCATCAAGGACAGTTAATTCAAGCACAGAGAAGCTTCACAGGAAAGTAATGGACAGGGGTCGAGCAATGCACGTCCAGCCATCTTGCAGGAATACACTATCTGAGCGCTTGATAGCGGATATGCTTAGAAATAAGCTACAATTGCATCATGGAGAGCCTGTCTGATGCAAGAGCTCAGAGCGTCGAAATTCTGCATCGCAAAGGCCATCTCCAGCCGTGAACTCTAACAGCGCCCTATCGCTGAGCCGCCAGAAACCCCCACAGAGACGAAGCGCAGAAATATCCATGACCAGAGGGACCACGTGCTGCGGATCCGCATCGCGGCTCCGGCGAATCTGTCTAGTTGATCCCTGCAGCAGTGGCACGCTTGGAGCTTCGAGAACATCGGAAACTGTCCGGACCTGCTGGAGCGGGCCGTGGTTGTCCATTGATGTGAAAGAGCGATTGCGTGCTCGTCCAAAATTGGCTGATTTCAAGGGCATCGATTTCATTTAAGTGGCGATGGGTTGTTCACGAAAAGACAAAAACAACATGAACCAAAGTGGTATTATCCACGATGAACCAACTCGAGCAGCAAATTCATGATACTGTGCCAGGCAACCTTATTCACCCAGGGGCACACCACTCTAGACATGCGGGAATCTAATTTATGATAAGGCTTCCGGTTGTCGTCGAGATAGTCAGCATGCTCTTGAGAAACCTTCGTAGCTTGCATGATCTGAGGCTCCAAAGTGACACTGACTGGAAAAAACAGTCGAAACTTTAATTCAATTATGAGCACCACGCTAGACCCATTTAAAAATAGCCGCTAATTGTAAAGCGGATACCATTACGAAAACAACGCCCGTGTCGATCATACGGACATCAATAACCAATGAAAAGTGCTCCTCTGAGTGGGATGCCCTTTCACGGGCTGAGGAGATATCTGGCGTCTTGCGTGGAAAGTGCCTGACAGAATTGCTCTAGCCAATGGGCGTGCGATTGGTACTCGGCAGGCAGTGCTGTCATGACACGATGAGTCCAAGCTATGATGATGTTCTTGCGGCCTGGGGCCTTGGGTTCGTCGGCGGGCGAAATGAAAGACCGTCCGAGAACGTAGTCCAGTAGGAACATGTGGATGAGAAGGAGCTGGCCCACATGGTTTTCTGGGTCAATAAAAGATTGAAAGTCCTCATTGTTCATGAAGCTGGGCATCATGAACAGGCCGACATACTCTTTCCATGCTGCAATTGATTGTTAGTTAGTGACAAAACCCAAACGTCTCGTTGCGCATTAATAACTAACCTCCAAACGAAGAAGTTGGAACAAGGTCGATTGATTTAACCAATGATTCATAATACAAACGCTCATGAGGCTTTTGGCATAGTGGCTCAAGTGCCATGACAGAGCACTGGAATCCGGTGATGAGGGAAAAGTCTTTTGGCTGGTCATTAATCATCTTTCTTATGCTTTCAATGTGTCCATCTTCGGAAAACATTCTGAAGATTGATCGATCGTAATCTGGGACGATAGCCTTCGCAACGAGAGCGGCCCCTCTTGTTGTGACGACATACTCAGTCATCCCGTCGGGCATGAGCGATGATTGCGCAATGATGCATAGCATTGCGGCATAGAGGGCATCAGCTTGCTCCATTGTCTTGGTTGCCGGGTCAGACAGTTGCTCGTTGATAAGGCGGATTGCCTTTACACGATGCTGGAGTGCTTGAGCCGTGTAATTGCCGGTCCCATTTTGGGCAAGATGCGAAGCGCCAAGACCCAGGGCTGCGTGTGCCAGATAATCGTACTGCAAGTAGTAGGCCTGAGCAACACTTCTATATCGTATCATGGGGGTTCACTTACGTTATGGCTCATGGCCGCGCATTGCGACCAGACATCTTCTCCCCGCAGCGGCAGGCTAGGATAGGCCACAGTGAGGAACTGGTAGTGAAATCGCAGGTCTTCCAGCGCCAGGCTCGGCATGGAGGGTCGCGGGGCCTCCGCAACTACGGCAAGGTCGGACTCGCGCGGTGGGAATTCGCAGGCGAGGCCGAGCCGAGAACATGGCGCACACAGGGGCCGGCGCTCATCGCACTTCACGCGCCTCCTCTTGCAGCTGAAGCATCCCAATCGTGACTTGGAGTGCAGTCGGCGCGTGGGCTGCCTTCGGACGACAGTAACGGCGCTCTCATCGGGTGAGCTGGAACCGGAGCTAGAACTGGACCCAGAACTCGAACCTGAACCCGAACCGGAGCCGGAGCCGGAAGTCGCAGAGCGGTCCTCGCCACTGTTGTTGCGCATCGGCGAGGTGGGTCAGTGGGCATGCCTCAATTAAGGTGGCATTATTCGTGGGCGAAGCATCAAGCGCGTGCACACAGCTCAATTGATTCCCTGGGGTCACGCTCAAGGGCGTCGAGGTTGGCCTCTGACGTGGGGGTGCTGTGGGTTGGGGCACTCTCTTCTTGCCAGACTCGACTCGTCCATGGCGTCGTATGCGCTGAGTCAAGTCACGTGCATTGCACATGGGGGCATAGGTCAACGCACGTGCCAGAATGGCGTTGGGTTGCTTCAATGAGGCAGGTGGAAATGTTCAAGACAGCAAGCAGAGGGTTGGTTTCACGGTTTTTTTGTCATCACCTTATTGTAAGCCAATGAGATACTGCAAGACAAATCACTGGAAGAGTACCTAAACAAGGACGTTAGCCCTTTGTTGCATTCCAAGCCAAAAGAGGGCATTATACCCCACTCAGCTCATGCATCAGGCACACAGCTTGGCACTATCCCGATGCAGATTCCGGTCCAATCGCAAGAATAAAGGGAGCTGGGTCCCCAAAACTCCAGTTTTGACTGATTCGGTCTGGTTCAATATTTTCCCTCCATTACACACAATCCGGCGATTTTCAGTTGCTCTGGGGTAGCTGCATCGCCAGCCAGATAGGATAGCATGTTGATCCGAAAACAGGCGAATCCATCAGGCTTAGCTCTAGCTTGTGGTAGTGCCCATTGCTTTTTTATTGATCTAAGATCTCCATATTTTATTGTTCACTCTCGTTATTCCCGACATGGTCCAGCTTGAACCAACTACATGATTTCCGATTTTGGCACGTAGATGCTCAGTATGGCTACACTGAAAGGTGAAAACATGTGCCTCAAATATTTTTTTGATGAGAACCGCATACTAGCAATTCAGACAGGCCTGCTTCTGTGTGCCTAACCAGGTATTAATGAGACAGCATGCCCGAATAATCATCTACTTAGTCATCGTTTATCATTCCACTAATCCATGTATTTTTTTTTTTAGAAGACGTGCTTCTGTATTCTTGCGCCGATAATTCCGACTCCGAACTACCTCCGGCCTAGCCTCTGGGGCGGAATGCGCCCAATTTCTGACTCATGTCCAGCCACTGCACCTGTCTCAACCTTGCCATAAATGAACTGTCAACATCGCGCTGAGTAGCACGTAATTCATTCATTCCGTTGTTATTGTGGCATTCTCTGGCTATCTCGCGAAAATGAAGCCAACTGTGGGCCCCCTCATCACGTCGAAACCGTCCATTGCGGCGTCGCGTATATCACTCCATGGAAGATATGTATCTGTCATCCCCTTGCGGCCAGAGCACGCGGAAACCACCTTCAAGCATCTTGGACGAGAAGAAAATGGCCATCAGTGGAGGTATATGTTTGGCGGACCGTATTTGGTTGAAAAGGAGTGGCATGAAGATGTTAAAAAATGGAGTGCGGCGCCGGACCCTTGCTTTGCCATTCTCTCTGGCCCAGAATCTGATCCCAAGTCTGAGCCCGTGGGTTTGATGTCATATATCAACATTGTCCCAGACCATGGCAGAATCGAGATTGGATCTATCATCCTTGGAGAAGTTTTGAAGCAAACACGTATGGCGACCGAGGCCTTTTACCTTTCCATCAAACATGCGTTTGAAGATTTGAACTATCTTCGTGTCGAATGGAAGGCCGACAATCTAAACAAACCAAGCCTTGCAGCGGCCGAAAGGCTCGGGTTCGTGTTTGAAGGCATCTTTAGGTATTTCTCACCAGGACTTCCAGTGTGCCAAGCTAATTGTATCCAGAAAGCACATGATTATAAAAGGAAGAGGAAGAGACACAGCTTGGTTCAGCATAACTGATGAGGAATGGCCCGTTGTCAAGGAGGCATTTGAAAAATGGCTCAGTGAACACAACTTTGACCAAGATGGAAAGCAGCGCAAGAGTTTGAAGGAAATTCGACAATCTTTGGTCGCTGGGAAATAGCTGAACCAAGATATAGATTTTAATCTATGAAATATATGGAAGGTGGGATGGTCTAAGGTCTGATGGTCTGATGACTTTAAGATTCGCGTGAGCGCGACTATTTGACACAGTTGCACTTGATGGCATTCTAGTTATACAACATTTATAATGAATATAGAAACCATAGTGCGGAATAAGCCAAGATTGAAATCCACGCCGATAATATAAGGCTAATACTATCAAAACTCGCATTTAGTTGGGCGGCTTGTTGATCCGCGGAGTGCAGCCACCGTTTAGTCTCGCAGGTGAGATCCGCCGTTCGCAGCCCACACCTGTCCAGTTACGTACGATGCTTCCTGGGAAAGGAGAAACATGATTAAAGAGGCCATTTCGTCTGGTTTTCCCATTCTCTGAAGAGGGATCTGCTTCATGGCATTTTGAAGGTTGACGTCCTCGGCTATCACTTTCACCAACTGCGGTGTCTCGATTGGCCCAACGGCGATGGCGTTGGCTCGTACGTTTTGAGGACCCCATGTGCGCGCTGTATGTCTGGTGAGGGCGTGAATTCCTGCTTTTGCCGAGGCGTATGCTGGTCTCAAAGGCTCTCCTGCATAGGCGGCGATCGAGGAAATGTTGACAATGCTGCCCTGACCAGCCTTGAGGAGATGCGGGAGGGCGTATTTGGTGGTTAATCCATATCCGATGAGGTTGACGTTCAAAGTTCGGCGCCAGATCTCGGCGTCCATCTCAGCCACGCTGTGATCGTTCCCCAGAATTTGTGGTCGCACATCAGCCGCCATGTTGACGAGACCATCCAGGCCTCCCAAGGTCTTGGCGCCGTTTTTAATCAGTGATTTGATGCTTTCTTCATCCGAAAGGTCGAATTCGACGGCAGTAGCCTTCCCCCCAGAGGTGACAATCTCATCCGCAACAACCTTGGCGCCTGCCGCATTGATGTCGCCGACCACGACGCTAGCGCCCCGGTTCCCTAACATTCTCGCTGTAGCGGCTCCGATGCCTGTCGCTCCACCGGCAACAATGACTCGCAAGTTTGATAGACTCATTTTACTGATCAAAATATTGAATATCCTGAATAAAAAGAAGGTATAGCTTATGAGATGGAATGCCAAATCGGTCTTAGGCAGGGCAACCTTCGCTTTTATACAACATCTGCTCGGGCTCACGGGTTCCGTGACAGTCCGAGTCTTGGATATATTAGATGAATTAAGTTTATAGCATAAGAGATGAAGAATGAAGAGATCTAAGGCGTTTATTTCCAGAAATAGAAAGAAATAGGCCGCAGCAGGTAATTTAGGGTCCAGGCCACAACTACAACATACGGATGAGGTGCAACAATTGATTCAGTCATATAAATCCATTTACATGAAGCAAAAGACGAATTATCTTCAATACCTTGAGAATATAAGCTTTGGTACAAAATATGATCTTGTGAATCAAAGTTACAGGTTCTCTCTCGTTATTCACGATGACTTATGCTCTAAGATGAATCGCTTCAACATCCGCCTCTGGCCTGCTCACAGCCACGACAAAGTCGAGATGACCAGGTTTTCTTTTGAAAGTCGGGTCGCACACGATAAGACTCACCCATGCATCTGATTTATATTTAGTGATAATACAAATATTAACCGCGAACGATTCTGGTCATTTACAGGTTAGTTTCGTCCTCTCAAGTCAACGTTCGCGCATATTTCGTGACGTCGTGTTTTCGACTTCTTGTGATATAAATTTGGCGATAATAACAGAACCAAGTCGAATATCACTATTCTTGCCACCTTTTTCGAGCATTGAATGACCAGAAGTCTTTTGTCTTTGCAAAAGATAATGACGAATCAAGGGTGTGGGTGGGCGGATGACACATACCACTTGACTAAATTCTAGCGGAGGTGGAGGCGAATTGTTCCGAGTTTACGTATCTCTGGATTACTCGGGATTAACCTCAAAGTATCCAAGGCTGATGACCATTATTTCCGGTGTCAGCAAAGTGGAAACTTGTGGCAAACTCTTGGCCATGAGATGCTTGTCACCATACAGGCTTGGCGTCCGTGTGACAAGGAGCGGGCACGTCTCCAGTGAACGGAGTAGGGTAACACGATCCCTAGAGCTTTTTATAGCTCATCTAGATTCAGTGACTGATAAATCTCATCATTCAAAATAATCGTAATCCTTCCCTAGGCTATTTCAATCCCCTAAAGCATACCTGCCATACATGCCCTAACACGACAAACCCAATATCAATCAAGACTGGATACAAAATTTTAAAACTTTGGCTTTCCAGTAATTCTCACTCTAACATTCCCGGCTGAAGCAAGTCCAAACCTTGATTGTTTCGGAAGCCCAATTATCCTGTCGCATTCAACAGTGACGTTTTTCAAAGTGGTATCACAGAGCTCCATGTCATATGACATTGAGATTCGCGCCAAAGTAATGAATAACTCCGCATAAGCCATTCTTTCACAACATTAGCGACTTTTCTGGATATTGATAGCGGGAATCTTACTGCATGCCAATACATTGGCGAGTCCCTCTGCTGAAATTCACAAGAAACAGGCTCAGGTTCTCTCCTGACTCCTTGGCCCTAATCCAACGTTCAGGGTCAAATTTGAACGGATCGGGATAAACTTTGGGATCTGTGTGAACAAAGTAATGGGATTGGCTGACAGGTGTCTGATATTTTGTTAGGAATAGATGTGATATTTGTGACATGGAGCCATAAACTTACGCCGGCTGGGATCACATGCTCCTGATATTGCAATGCTTGTGTTTGAGAAATTCTTGGCAAGCGTGCGATCAGACCATAGGAGAGACGTAGTGACTCACAAACCACTCCGCCCTGTATTTTATGTCAGCGGTCCTCACCACTGAACGTCAAATCTCAAGACTCACCAAGTATGGAAGCGGTTCTAATAGTGAAAGTGGGAATTGGTGACCCTCATAGGCTGGTAGGAGACATAATTCTTCTCGCAGTGCCTTCAAACAAGCAGGGTTTTGCAGAAGATAGAAGACGCCGACACTGAGAGCTCTCGAGGTGGTTTCTGTGCCAGCCATCAAAATAACTGACCCTTCGTCTACTAAGCGACTAACCGATCTCTCTGCAGGTGGAATTGCAGGATCGGTCAATGATGCCAACATGACTGAATGAACAAGTTTTCCCTTCTCACGGTCGGCGGAGGCGACTGCAAGCTGGTCTTTTATACTTTGCTGGAGGTCATGGTATCCTTCCATTGCTGGTACGCAAGTCTTTTGCAACCAGAGTGGGAATTTTTGAATCGTTTTATTGATATAAGGAAAGAATCTTGAAAAATGATAAAACGAACACACTGCGGCTGTTGATTCAGTTGCAAAGACTCTGAAGTTCGGAACATTCAAGAAGTCGAAATGGTCCCCATACATCCGTTGACAGATGATGTCCCCGGTTAATGCGGAAAAGGCGTTGTCGAGAGTGAGTACTTGTTTCTTGTTAAAAAAGCCATCCATCCTTTCGAACAATGCCGATACGCGAGCTTGTATGATGGGCTCGATGGAAGAGATTGCGCGCTTGGAAAAGTAGTGCAGTACATAACCCTTTCTCATTCGGTGAAGATCATGGTCAATGGTTGCTACCCCTGCTGTGGGGAGACCGAATCCACCCACGGTCACTGGGTCTTTATCAGTTTTTCGACCGTACGCGTAAATGGTACTGTAATAAGAAGAATCTCGAATATGGATCGAATCGGGATTAATCCGCACAATCGGGCCTTTGTAAAGACGAATTTAGCCATGATGTAGTAGGTGGTCGGCTAGAAGTTTCTGGTGCTCACCATATTCTTTGTGCAGCCTCTCAATTTCCCATATGTACTGTCCGTCTTGAATAACATCGAACCAAAATTCGTAGAGCCAACTGAAGGCAGCACGCTTCGGCCCGGGGATGTGGCGCAAAGGATGGAAGTGCAAATTATGCAAGCCTTTGACGAGGATATAGAGGATTATGGCCGTAAACAAGATGGATGGGTATTTAACCCATGAAACAACAGTTAGGCTCTCCAACATGTCTGCGGTTAGGAGTGTATACACTTCAGAATGGGTCCACGTTTTTTAGACGTTGGGCTGGTGCGATCTGAAGCCCTTATAGCAATAGAAACGGTGTGGTACTCAAAACCCGGCATCCAAACGAAGGATGCCACGAAGGCAGGCAAACGCCACTGTCGTTTCAGCCGTACAACACTGGCGCGCATACTATCAACTATCATGCGATGTCACCCAGTATTATGCGCACTGGGTGAGTAACTAAAGGAGGGCTATTATGTCGCCGAGAGGATGTTCGGATAGTAACCAACCTAGGCTATTGGTTAAGGGGGATGTGAGGAAGTCAATGCTTATTCTTTTGACAACACATATCATGCCCAGCGGCATCTATTTGAATCGTACCTTGTGGCTATATCCTCGCTGTCCCATTTCTTGGCCCTAGTCTCTTCCACTCTCAGCCAAAGGACCGTTTCACATGCATATTTCGCACGCGAGTCTGCAGCGTGGCTTTTTTTCATGGAAAGCGAAGCCTGATATTATTGGCTTGGTGGAGATGCTGCCTGCATGTGTAGCATTCCCAGCTCCGCACAAAGCCAACGCACAAAGCCCCGATTGGATGACGTACCCATCATTCAAAACGTCACATTCTGAGTCTCTCAGCTGACCACATCATATGGTTAGTCAAACAATCTATCGGAGCATTCACTGGTCAGAAATCGACAAAAAAGCAAGGAGTACCCGGCCAACTCGTGGGCTGTGTGGGAAGATAGGCAATAGCGGCACTGATGTCCTAATTCGGAATCGCGTTTTAAGGAAAGAAGAGAAAAAGTATGTGCTACCCTCAAAATTTGTGTGTTGTGTCGTCATGGTTTGCCGTGGGCAAGTTGCTCATCTGATGTCATGCGGTAAACATTTCCCAGCGCACATCAAATAGCCGCAAGGAATCTGGATTGGGACATAAAACTCTGTACGTTAGCCTTTTACCCTTTGTATCTAAAATATTTAGCCTGCAGTACTCCAGAGTGGTCTTTCAGTCACAAATTACGTATCTATAGCATTTCGATGGCAGATAGTGCATGTTCTTGTTATCCTCTGTTCAATGATACTATTAAAAGCTATGGTTTTGGTTTTACAAGGACGCTCTTATTATTTCAGTCTCCTCTGGCCTGAATCAGTGCAGACTTGTCAATCAGCTTCTTTGCAAAATTAGGCATAGGATCGCTGCTGACAATGTCAAACACGGATAGATCTGCTTGGAACTCTTTGGCAAGCCAGGTGCGAATCTCTATCGCTATCAAACTGTCTATCCCGAGGGCTGGCAGTGATTTCCTCGTGTCCACGTCCTCAGGGTTTGTCTTGATGATTTTGGAAATGCCTGCCACAAGATGTGCGAACGCTAGATCGTAGATTTCGTCTTTGGATGTCGCTGCGAGAAGCTTCTTGAAGTCTTGCGCGGCATTAGTGCTGCTGTTTGCGCCATCATTCCGCCGACCAAGTTGGTTATGAAAGGCAAAGCGGGAATCTACGAACCAGTACGGGTCATTGGAGGACGCCTTTTCGAGCTGACCGCCGGTTGATGCTCCAATTGCCACCTGCGTCGGAGCACGGCCCGAGACTGCCGCCGCGACGACGTTGAGGACATCGGTCTCATCCATACCCACAAGACCACCGTTCTTGAGCAGTTGGAACACTTCATCACGCTCCGTAGACACACCAATACCAATCACCAGGCCAAGGTTGATGCTTGTAGCGGCTAGCCCAGAGGCCGCGCGATGGTGCATCAGAGCATCCTGGTATGTATTGCCTGCGTTGTAGTTGGCTTGACCACGGGAGCCGACGATTCCGGCAATGGATGACAAGCACACAAAGAAGCTCAGATCCTTTGGCAACAGCTCGTGCAGGTTTCGCGTAGCTCTCAGCTTGGGGCGAAGTGACATATTCCAATCAGATGCCGACATATTTTCGTAAATTCCATCCTGAAGCTTCCAGTTAGTCCAGAATCGATTGTCATGGAGACCCAGGAGTCTGGGTCTGGTAGGCTCACCCTCAAATCCATGGCACAATGGATCAAACCTTGAATCGGGGGAAATGTTTCTCCCACTTTGTTAAGGGCAACCTCCAGCTGAGGCTTATCAGAAACATCGACGGAGATTGCTGTCACTGATACGCCCTGGTGCTGTAGTTTACTAAGTAGCTTCTTTGCTTCCGGACGAGAGCTTCCGGATCGCGACAGGAATACTAGATTCCTTGCACCCTTCTCAATGAGCATGGTGGCAATTGACCTACCAATCCCACCAAGCCCTCCGACGAGAATATGTGTGCGGTTGTGTGGTAATTGGAAAGTCATCAACCCTTCGGGGACAACCTTTGGGCTAGTTGTTAGCATATGTGGGTGTGGATTCAAGGTAAATCTTACCGGGATACTGTCATCTTGTCGTGGGCTGAGGACAATCTTGCCAATGTGGCCTCCACTCTGCATGAGCCGGAACGCCTTGCTGACCTCCCCAAAGGAATAATGCATGACGTTCTTCAAAGGCGCAATTGCTCCCTTTTGCAAAAGCTCAACCACTTGATTACCAATCTTTTGGATCCTATCAGGGTAATCCTTGACTTGGCACAAAATGTCCACACCAGAAAAGGTAATATTGTTGAGGAATGGACGCATCTCTAAGCCGGTATTGTCATAAATGTCACGTTTTCCAAGCTCAATAAACCTGCCAAAGGGTGCAACACAGAGCCAGGTTCTTCGTAGGGCCTCCTGTGCCAGTGAGTTGAGCACAACGTCAACCCCCCGTTGCTTGGTCAGTCTAAGAATGCCGTCGGCAAAGGAATAGTCGCGACTGTTGAAGATGTGAGATTCTTGGATTCCGTACTCCTCTATAAGAAACTTCTTCTTCTTTTCGGATGATACGGTAGCAAAGATCTCTGCTCCAATGAATTGGGCAACCCGAATAGCAGCCTGACCTACACCCCCGGCAGCGGAGTGTATCAATACAGATTCGCCATGCTCGAGTCGGGCAACGTCAATCAGGGAATGGACAGCAGTCGCATAAATGCACGTCATGGAAGCGGCTTGCTCATCACTCAAATCACTGGGGGTCCTCTCAAAGGTCCTCGGGTCGACTCGTACACGGGTCTGGAAGCAACCTGCGTGCAGCCCAAACACACGGTCACCAACCTGGAATTTTTCGACCCCTTGACCGATTCTGGAAACAATGCCTGCGCATTCAACTCCAAGGGTCGAGTCTTCCATTTGACCCATCGCAACCATGACGTCGCGGAAGTTGAGGCCCACCGATGTCACCTCGATCTCCATCCAACCATCCGCAACAGGGTCCTCAGCAGACAGACCTGGAATAGGGACATATTCTGAGGTGTCCAGCAGCCCTGGCTCTCGGAAGGACAGTCGAAGAGCTGTTGTTGCTTGTCGAATTGTCATGTTGGTCGCTGGAAGCATCTGACCGGACTTTGACGCATCCATCAAGGCCTTGATGTTTGTATCGGGCAGCAAACGTTCAATAAGCGCCAAACCACCACGAACTACATACTCAGAGTCAGTGGACTCCACTGAACTTTTGTCAGATATTCTGCGCAGGAGTTGAATGATTGTGTAAATATTAACCTCCACGTCAACGGGAGCGTTCAAGTCGAGAGCCATGGTAACAAAGGATATCTCTGGGTGTTCAGCTCTGATAGTCCTTCCGAAACCTTTGACGAGACCTCTAGAATGGGTATCTAGGGTTAGCCACAGGGTTCCAAAAGACCCGAGAATCAATGATCGAAGTTTGGAGAACGAATCATCGTCCAAATTCTCCAAGAAAGAGCAATCGATATCCAGAGCTATCAAAGCCAAATACGGCGAGTCCTGTTCAGAAATGCTTCCAAACTCGGCTTGCACAACGGTGTAATTCTGTGCTTCCAGCTCACAACGGACCTTTGACATGGCCTGACTCAGTCCATGCGATGGGTCTTGCGGCATGACCACAACGACCTTTTTGGCCAAGTCATTTGTCTCCGGTTTTTGGCGGGCAATAATAAGTTGTGGCGAGTTGGGAATATCAATATTGGCCAAAGTGAAGCCTGAAGAAACGAGAGCCTCCTTTGTGACCACGGAGATGTCAGAGCAGCTGGTGATTAGCAAAACGCCCCACCTGGGATCTATTAGTCAGATCCATCCATAATTGATGTCGTTAATAGGGTGCTGGATGACTTACGGTTTCAATAACTTCTTAAAGGCCGCGAGGATGACAGAGTGATCACCTTCAGATGCAGAAGTATACTCATAAATGAGGAGATCGAAAGCACGATCTTGAAATCCTTGTGAAGCAAAGTCTTCCCGAACGTTCAGCTTGCGATTCTGAATTAGGTTGTCCCATTGGTTAGGTGGTGATGAGCTCTCACCACTCGGTCCGTCGAGCTCACTAGTTAGAACAGCAGACTTGATACGATTATGGATCATCTCTGCATCAGGAATCGAGGTCAAGGCTTCCTTGAGGATGGTGGTCGATAGATTGTATTCCAGAATGTCCAGGGCCGGTCGCTTGTGGGCTAGTAGGGAAATGCAGTGACCCAAATTGGCCGCTACATCCTTTCCTTGTAAAAGCTTTTGGAGTTCCATTGCACTGGCAGCTTCAACATCTGGAAATAGGTGCGGGACAATGGGTACATGACCAACATATTGGCCGTCTGAGCCCGACGTTTCTGATGCGCTTCGAAGCGGCACAGTTTGACATCCCCGAAGAACAATCACAGGCTTTTCGTCGTCTTGGCCAAAGGCAACGACCTCGCTCACTAAACCATCTGCACCTTTTGCTTTTGAAGAAGTAAACCCACGGTATCTGGTCCCAGGGGTAGAATCAAAGTCTGCCGATACATAAAGCGATGCAGCCGATACCGGAATTCTTGCATTGAGCTGTCTCACGCTGCCGGCGCCGGAGATCAGGGCATGAACGAAGACGTCGAGGACGGCAGGGTGAATCAAGTGAGGGGGTTCCCACTTTTTGGGGCACCATTGTTTGGTGTCCAGGACCTCTGCGGAAAAGCGAGATTTGTAGTCGTGGACCTGAAGCTCCCTGATGCCACGGAATACTGGTCCGAGAGTAATTCCCGCCTCATCAACCTTGGAGTAAAATTCAGTTGAACCTAAACTCGGCCACCCTGCCTGCATCATATGTTCATGTTCCTTCTTTAGCTCGGAGTTTGCTGCAGCTTCCTCGTCCAGAAACGCCGTGCTTTCTGCTCCTTCCTGCTTGTACAGGGTCGTGATAAGGCCAGCGCAATTGGCCGTCCAAACACCGCTCTCATTTCTGCTAGATACTTTAAATTCGTTCCAATGCGAAGATGATGCCGTATTGGGTCCAGTTCTCCACGGCGAGAGCTGGAGTTTGGTCTCAATCGTCTCGTTCGGTGGAACGACCAGGGCATTTCCAATGTTCACGTTGCGGATTTGGTAGCCCAAAACGTCTTTCCTGGTCTCTATTTGACGTGTTGCTTCAATGGCCATGACAATCATGCCAGCCATGGGGTAAATGTTAGTGTTCTGGAACTGGTGTTGCTCGATCCAAGGCTGCTCCGAGATGCGGAGGTAGTTGCGCCATGATGGCTCAACCTCAGTGGATCGTTCGTCTCTAGCTCCGAGCAGTTCTAGCCGGGGATAGGCCCTGTTCTTGTAGCTGGATACCGCAGCTGACTCATGCCAGTAGCTATTCGACTTGTTCCATGCGTAGGGCGGCAGATCGACCAGCGCGGATATTTTGCTCCCTTCTGACCCGTCGTCGGCGTAAGCGTTCACCAGTGGAAGGCTGACAGAATGTCCCAGGACAAGTAATTCACCCACCACTTCCAAGACTGTCTGCATAGCATCTTGCTTTCTCCTGATGGCCGATAAATATCGAGGGGCTGTGACTATATCTCCAACACTGTCCAGAATCTGCTTCAAGGGCCCCTGGAGCGCTGCATGAGGCCCGATCTCAACAATCGCATCATGGCTTCCCCCCTTTTCTGTTACTTTTCTTTTTGTCCCAAGAAAACCTGAATGAGCGGCTGCTGTGACGGCTCCGGAGAAGTTAACCGGGCTGACCAAATTGGCGACCCAATACGACGGCCCAAGCTCTGTACCTTCGATGGCTTTGCCTGAGACCGATGAAAACATCTTGACGTCAGCATGACCTGACTTAGCCTCCAAAACTCCCTTCAGCGAGGCAAGATACTCCTCTGAGATAGCCTCCATGTGATGAGAGTGATATGCTGTCGTCACGCGGAGCTTCCTAGCGAATATGTCATCCGCTTGCAGGAGCGTCAAGACTTCGTCAATACCTTCGACATCGCCTGACAAGGTCACGCTTGATGGACTATTGATACAAGCCACCACCACTTTGCCCTTGGTGATTCGATCCACGTATGATCTTGCTGCGTCGACACCCAGTCCTACAGCAGCCATGGAGCCCTTCCTGGAAATTTGACCAGTGGGGAGCCCTCTGAAGTAAGCAATCCGCATGGCCGCTTCCTTGCCGAATGCACCTTTTGCATAGGCTGCTGCGATCTCTCCGCTGGAGTGGCCTATTGTGGCCTGGGGGCGTATGCCCCAGCTGGCCAACGTGTCGATGATGCCAATCTGCAGAGCTGTGCAAGCTGGCTGGCAGATGGCGGGATGGTCGATTTTGGATTCCTCGGCACTCTTGTTAAGTTCCGTTATCAGATCCCAGGTGCAGCCCCAAGCCTTGAGGTACGCGCTCGAATCGTGGAGAGATTGTTGAAAGACCGGATACTTCTGGAGAGACCTGCCCATAGCGAACCATTGTGCTCCTTGGCCGGTGAAGATGAAAGTGAGAGCTCGCGGCTTTGGTGCTCTCGCCGCTCTGGTTGGAGCGCTGCCAAGACCTAATTGCAACTCCTGGATAGTTGAAGCCGCGACATATGTTTTCCATGGAAGATTTGATCTCTTCTCGGACAGCGTATATGACAAACGGTGCAAGAAATTATCCTCAGACTCAGGCATCACTCCAAGCTCATCGAGGTAGGTCTGGAGACTTTGACTAATTCTTGCGATGCCAGATTCTTCGTGAGAAGACATGAGGAAAAGGCGCGTGGTCCTTCCAGTATCAGTCCCATGTCCATTTGTGGAGTGACTGTTCAGCCCATTGGAGCCAGTGCCCTGAAGCTCGACATGGGTGTTATGATGACCTTGCAAGTTGTGATTCTTGAGGAAGTGATAGGCATCATCCAGAATAACGTGAGCATTGGATCCACCATATCCAAAGCTGTTGATACTAGCACGTCTAAGTCCAGCAGGCCAATTAATGGTGCTGGTTGGAATGTCAATCTTCCAGGCGTCGAGTTGAATTTTGGGATTGATATTCTCTAGGCCATAGGTTGGCGCGATCAAACCGCTTTCAAGACTGTATATGGTCTTGAACAGGCCTGCCATACCGCTTGCACCCTCGAGATGTCCGATGTTGCTTTTCACAGAGCCAACATGTATGGGGCGCTGTCTTGTTGGACCAAAGACAGAACCAATCACGGAGCACTCGGTAGGATCTCCGACCTTTGTACCTGTGCCGTGGGCCTCGAAATAGTTGGTCTCATTCACGCCCAGGCCAGCTGACGCATACGTCGAAATTATCAGTTCCTCTTGTCTAGATGCGGATGGCTGTGTGATACCAAGAGTTCGACCATCCTGATTGCACCCCGTGCCTCGGATTACGGCACGGATGGTATCGCCGTCTTGGATTGCTTTGTCCAATCGCTTCAAGACAACAAAGCCGCCTCCTTCGCCTCTGGCATATCCGTTTGCCGCAGCGTCAAATGAGTGACACCTATCATCGGCACTAAGGAAGGACATGGAAGACATAAATACACCAAAATTGGGCATAAGGTCCAAGACGAATCCTCCTACCAAAGCCTAGCACGGCTATGTCAGTAATTTGGCAGAGCGGGGAGGAATAAAACATTGAGAATCGGAAATAGTCGTACCGAATCGCTTTCACCCTGCCGAATGCTTTGGCTAGCAAGGTGCAATGCCGTCAATGATGATGAACATGCCGTGACTATTGTGATGCTTGGGCCCTTCAGATTGAAAAACCACGAAATGCGGTTGGATATTAGCGCTGCTCCTGTGCCCGTTGCTGTATACTTTGGAGCACTGTCCATGTCGTATGCCTGCATGTCCCAATAATCATGCAGACAAGATCCCATATAACAACCCATTTTCTGATTGGCGACTTGATCAATTTGAAGACCAGCTAAATATTTGTCAGCCAAATGGTCGTTTTGTATACCGTCTATTTCAAGCACTCTTACCATTCTCGAGGCCTTCATAAGCCAGTTCCAGCAGCATTCGTTGGACCGGATCCATGCCCTTTGCCTCCTCTGGGGTGATTGAAAAGAATCCAGCGTCAAAACGATCAACATCATTTGTCAAAAAGTATCCTCCCTTGGAGTTGGAGGTTCCCGCTCTGCTTCCATCTGGATGGTAGAAGCCGTTTACATTGTAACGGCTCTTTGGGACCGGACCTAGGGCGCTTCTCCCTTCTTTGAGCAACTCCCATAGGCGGCTTGGCGTTGTTCCATCGCCAGGAAACCTTCCGGAGACACCGATGATGGCGATGGCTAACGATGGGTCACCGTCTTGGGAAGAGCTCGACGTTCCGTTGGGAGGGAGAGGATGGTCATGAGTGCCATTGGAGCTCCCATTGGACAGCGCCATGATGAAATTGGTGCGAATTGTAGTAACACAGGAATTAGAGCAAGTGCTTGCCAGGTCCTTATTGTGGGGCTTGATGCCTTGTTTGCCGAAGGAAAGGCCTATCTTGAAGCTCCAGTGAACGTCTGTTCTTGCACGAATCACTTCTAAATATATAATCAAGCATGTCGGGCTCGTATCTGAACTTCGTCTCGTCCCATCGCCGAATATAATTCACTCACCGTTCAATTGGCATCGGATCTCGGCTAATTGTCACTAAAAATGATATTTACAGTCTGTCAGGCTACATTTCATTCGGCTGCTTCCATACGGGGCGTTCGGAAGCAAGGGACAGTCCTATCGGCGTTCGCTTCGGCCTCCACTCCCGTTCACAGAATAGTAATCACCAGATTGATCCCTTTTAGGTATGGCCCGGACGAGGGTCATCCCCCACCCCACAATAACTCTTGATGAGGCTCAGTGGCACGAGATTGGCCATCGGACAACACTTGCTACAGCACGACTCTTTTTCCCTCTCTTTTTGGCTAAATAGGACCTGGCTTCCTGTGATTTTCCATATTATCCTGTATTTCCTCTTGCGTGTTGTAATACAGCCACTTTAAAGGAACAATCACAAAGATTGATCATTTCTTTTTTAGACACCCGTACAAGCCCACTCTCGCATACGTCAGCCTGTCATCAAAGCTCACCACAGTGGATTAAACCAGCATACTTAGTGCCGGATGTGGAGGCTTCCCGGTCAGACGCGAGAGAAATGTCTATCCAATCATGTTATTCCGCAACATTGAAACCTATGGAGACTCTGCGGCGGACATTGATCTTTCTTTCCCTAGAGAGAACATTATACGAAATTCTGAGTCTCTTTCCAAAATCCCGAAATTCCGAGACTTAAAAACACTCGCGTACTCGCTGTTGCGGCCTGCAAATCCCGATATTCCATCCCACCACAAGAAACAGGTTTCTTCAAACCGATTCTTAAACTCTTACATTTTGTTCTTCCATTTTGGCGAAACGACAACAACAGAACACTAAAATGACCACGCGAAAGTGGGTGGACTCAATCGCGTGTATTGAATCCACCCCACCAACCGACCCTGGACCCTGGTCTGCGTGGTCTTTACTCCTGCTAACCTCTACTGGCCTTTGTTCTGGCTGCAGACACTTCGATCGTATTGAGGACTCCCCGAGAGGGCCGCCGGAGGCATCACAAAATCCTCAACAACGCCTAGCCCTCAGTTTCGGCCTCGTCCTCATTCGGGCCCAGCTGATAGATGCTGCAGAGTATTTTGAGGTTACCTGGCCAGAAGCAAGGGGCTCAGTGTTGGACGATGGGTTGTGGGATCCATGCCTAGTCCAAGATGGGGTTTTAAAGGTATTGTCACGCCGGCCAGGTCGAAGACCGAGTAGGGTTATATACGGGTGTGTGCCACAGGATAATCGCGGTGACTGCGATTACTGCTGGATCCTTTGCCATAGCGGTGACTGGTCTATTGCAACGAGCGGCGCTTGGCACCGCCCTCGTTACAGGTATTGAGATTGGATGAATATTAGGTTTCAAAATAAAATAATCAATCTTGGGATTTTCAAAGAATTCGATTTCTATTTGCCTCTTGTTATTACCGCGGAGGTCTAGGCTCCGGGACATTACCACTCTGCTGGAGCTAATCCGAATCCTAGCTCCCATAGCCTGGCAGATGCTGCTTGAGATATCTTTTCCGACTCTGTTCTTGTGTTATTCTCTCCAATAATGTCTGGGAGGTCAAACAAATTCAATGTTTCTTGCAGCTCAGGCGCAGCACCAACAAAATCCCGTGCCTTAACATCGAGGAGTTGCTGAATGTAAAATGGTGGCTCCAAAGACACCCCGAGGATTTGAACAAGATTTTCTTTTCGAGTTTCCCATGCCTTCAGAATGTAATGAGACAAAATTGCGTTGCGTCTTCTTCTCAAGTCGAACAGCTCTGGGTGCATACGAAAGTTCATCTCCACCAGTTCCCATGCTCGGTCTACGAGCTCGACATTGGGATGACTAGATAATTGAACAACCAGGTACAAAAGCACTTCAGGGTGGAACAATTCTAATGAGTACCAACGGAACCTAGGGTCGATGAACGATTGGTATGTTCTTATGTCTCGTTCTGCCATCATTACTACCATGGCGAATATGTCTGACTGCGGCGCGGTAGTTTGTGGCGTTGCCAGAGCCCGAAACTTTTCCACTGTGCTAGTTTTCATATCGAGCGCTAATTGATGAATTGGCGCTGTTGATATGTCGCAAAATCTATCAACTATTGTGTTCAAGTCTTTTTCCAATTCATCTAGATGCTTAGTGGCTTGAACAAGTTTCATGTGGTCGACAGGTTGAGGTGATTGGTAGGCCTGGGGCTTCTGAATCTCTTGAATCTCAGGCCCCTTTATCAAGAACTCGGTAACTTTGTTGTTTATGAGGACAAATATCATCCCAGTAGGACCTTCCCTATCTTGACATTTATCGCTTGTCATTCCTGGATCCAAGTCTGTGTCGTGTATGTTGCTAGGTTGCTGCGTATCCCAGTCCCGAGGAAGAAATGACCGGCCAAGCTGCGAAAACATTCCATACCACGCATCAACAGTCAAGATCTGCCACCAAAGGCGTCTGCGCATCTCGGTTTCGTATAGATTCAGGCCGAGAATCTGGCCGTCTCTGTGCAGACCCATTTTTTGAGCGACTCGGATGACGACCCCGTTAAGAATCCAGGCCGAATGGTAACTAGAGTTGTCATGATGAGAGAGTGAGAGCTGATACGAAAGTTTAGCATCTAAATTTCAAGAAGATTCACTGAAACTTACAGTGTACAGAAATAGCGCTTGTAGAGTCCACAAATCATGAAACTTGTGAATCCCAACATTACGCAAACACCTGCGGGCACCAGCAGAAAAACGGTGTTGAGCCGTCTCTTTTGAATACCCCAAAGTGCAGAAACATTCATGAGGGGTCATTGTTACCACGGCCATTATACATATCGAAAATATCAGTGCCTGAATATTTTCCGGCATTGTTGTGGAACCACTGGCTGCTTGAAGAATGTACGGCTGCATTGTTTGCTTGTGAACAATCTTGGTAAGGGGATTGTATCTCTCAAGAAAGATTTGCCATAGTGTTAAGACATGGACAGAATCAAGTTCAATTCCACTTTGCGGGGGAAGTGTCACCAAAATATTTTGCAAAGAAAAAGGAGTTGCTTCATTGTGAGACTCGTCGGGATATCGTATCTGGCCTTCATCATTTTGAGTGGTAAGAGCCTCACGCATTTCTCGGAGCTAAGACGCATTAGCATTTGACAGTTTACGTAAAAGTTTGCCAACCTCTTCATTTAACCTCTGCAAAGGATGCGAGTCTGTATACAGCATTACACCATTGTCTTGTACTAGCCTACCTCTGTTGCCTCCTAATAAGCCAATGGTTTCTTTCTTTTGAGCCGCTGCTGGCTCCGTCTCAACTTTTTCTAAAACACTCTCGATGAGCTGCTCGCACCGATTAAGCCTTTCTAACAGGAGAGTCCTGTTGGGTCTTCGTTTTCGAGGTGTACGCGCAAGCATCGGGATACACTCCTCCTGGGTCTAAATCCGTCAGCCACAGTACTGTACTCAATATTGGTCCTCCCAGACGGCGTATCTCATGCAGTTCATCGATTCGCTTGTGATCCAACCATACCTATATTTGTATGAAGACCTTACCTTGACACAATTGGAACATGGGAACTCATGATTGCATTTCTTCCTGCGACGATGGCACGCTGCGCAAGCAAGGACTCTTGTGGGCCGGTTTGCATCATTGCCACCGTCTGCATCCTGCTCGGGTTGCGGAGAGGCCATTGAATTCAACTCAAAACCTGTGCATGTGTTTACTTCCACACTAAATGGCCCGAAGTCGTAACCGCTGGTTTTTTTAGCGAGGAGGAATGCGAATCTTTTCGACGACAACAAACGAGTGGCGTGGGGAACGGCGTTGGGGGTGTCATGTGAAATTATAACGGCCACGTGATTCGAACCTCGGGCCAATAGAACTACCGGATTGCCGAATTCATGAGAAAGAAGTTGTAAGATACTGACTAGCTCTGAAATAACAAAATAACGAACGGAAAGATCATCAGAATCGTGGGTATAGAAGGGAGTACACAAGTGAGTCTCTACTTCTTACGTTACTGCTGATTACGTTGATAGGAAGATTTTGAGCGTTATGATTGATTGATTGATTTAGTTTTCCGACTGAGACATACGGGCTATTGTGAGAGAGCTTAAAATAGAGGAGAGAGTCCGTGTACCACATGCCATTAAAAACAGAACCTAGGTTTGACTTGAAGGCAGTACTTAGATTGCTTTTACCACCCCCCTCATGAGTGTGGATGCTCACAACGAAATAGAAAGAGTTTTGGGGCTGTCAACATTTCCAATCTTAGGAATAGCATAATATACTAGGGCCGAAACATTTGCCATTGCTGATTTTAATGTGTTGATTTCGTAGTTACTACCAGATTCTGACTCGCCACCTCCGGACGCGGTAAAAACCACTCAAGCATGCTTACCTTGAGCTCATTGTTGAATTATGGACAGAATTCTTTTAATGGATGAGAAGTGGCCCGCATGGTTGCTCCTGATTGCAAAATTGCACGTCATGCTTCATCGATTCCACAGCACAATCTCCTTTCTCAATCGATTGGCACACCGAGAAGATATGTGCAATATTGTGCGTAAGCGGACGTCGCGCGATCCCATAATCTCATAACCGGGCCTATCATTGCCTCCCGTGGCGATGATGAGATTTGATTGAGGTTAGGGCTGTCCTAATCTAAGATGACGGTGATTCGACAGCCCACGGTTAATGGAATGGAAAATATGAGAGAGGTTGAGGAACATGAGGGTTTAATTCTGTGCCAAGGGTCGAAATAATTTCTTCGAGAAGCAATATGGTCAGTGCGTTATTGCTTGGTTGCAGCATGAGGTTGAGCTAGAACATGTACACAAAACCTGGCATACCAGATGTCGGACCCGACGAAGTCCCCGGGTGGAGACTTCACGAGCCCACCCCACGGCCCAGTCGGACGTGAATTAAGCCGACTGGCGCGAATCACTTCGCTTCTATGCTAATAGGTTAGTGACTGCACGGTCGGGAAACACGTTGTGACTCACCATTCTTTTGAATCTGGCCGGTTCTCCAATTTTGGAAAAAAAAAAGCCTTCTTCCGCCCTGGGTTTGCCCTCCACGACGTGATCGTGCTATTACCCGCTATGGAAAGTAGAAGCTCAAATGGAACGACACCTCCCCGCCCCACACTCCTCTCTCGATTGGGAGGCTCCTTCGCTCGGACATTCCTTCCAATTCTAGTTCAAGTGGATATGTTGAATGATCGGGAAGGACTGGGTTAACCTCTCTACCTATTTAGTGTTGATTACTAGCCGATAAAGTGCAAACTGGATATAAAATACGTTCATGGATCATATCAACAGTTCCCATGATATTGGTTTGAAAACCACACTTGTTCATTTTCTAGCCTGTGACGAGGGTTTCCTAGATCCCAACCCCCCAAAATTTCTCCTCATACTTAGATTTCTTGTTTTTCTACCTTTTTTCCTTGCCGGGTCCTTAGCCTGATCTGTACATTCATCACACATTATGGAATTCCTTGCTAGCGAACTTCAGGACTCTACCAACTCTTGTATAGACCCTGCTCCTGCACGGTTCCTCATTCCCGGAGACGCATCGGGCCAGGTGGTCTTTTCCAACACACCAATCAGTTTCATGATGGGTGTCGATGCATCATCGGGAGTCGTCTTGGATCAACAACATCCACTGGTCGGACAATCTCTCAAGGGTAAAATAGTTGTCCTGCCTTGCGGCCGTGGGTCTTGTGCAGCGAGTGGCGTAATTCTCGAGTTGCTACTCAAAGGAAATGGCCCTGCTGCACTAATTTTCCAGAAAGTGGAGGATATATTGACTTTGGGGGTTTTGATCGCGAAAACCATGTTCTCAAAGTCAATCCCAGTTGTTATATTGCCTGACATTCAGACTTTTGGTCTGCTGGAGAGTGCAACATTCGCCAAGATCGAAAATTCGAGTTTGACAATTGTTGGCAAGACACAACACCTCATAGCATTATCATCAAATGAACCCAATAAAATGGTTCTTTTGGAAACAGACCGAAAACTACTTGAGGGAGATGGTTGCAGCCCGGCTGCAAGAATGGCAATGGAAATAATCGTCTCGTTCGCTGCAATGCAGGGAGCTCGGTCTCTTATCGATGTTTCCCAGGTCCACATCGATGCTTGCTGTTATGTTGGAGGAACCAGTCTTCTAGTTCCCCAAAGATTGCATGCACTAGGTGGAAGTTTTGTGGTCCCATCAACGTGCAACTCCCTGAATGTTGACCTCCAACGATGGAGAGAAATGGGAATGGATCCCGACACCTCCAAGATCGTATCGGAGATTGGTGATCTCTACTTGGCAATGGGAGCGCAGATGAGCTTCACCTGCGCTCCGTACCTTCTAGACAGCAAACCAGGGCCAGGTGATCAAGTTGGATGGGGAGAATCTAATGCTGTGGTTTTCGCCAATAGTGTCTTGGGTGCGCGAACTCAAAAATATCCAGACTATCTCGACGTCATGATTGCCATCAGTGGGAGGGCTCCATGCACCGGATGTCACCTACCTGAGGGTCGACTTCCAAAGTTGCGCATCCAAGTATCAAGTATCTGCCGGCCAGACGATTCCATGTATCCGCTACTTGGTTATCACCTTGGGAAGCTTGTTGGGTCCGACATACCTCTTATTTTTGGATTGGAGGGGCTTGGCGCAACGATCCCTGACATGAAGGCCTTTGGAGCCGGATTTGCCACGACCTCTTCTGCCCCAATGTTCCATATCAATGGCATCACACCAGAAGCTAGTAGCCTAAATGTTGATTCCCAGGCTTTGGCGAGTATCAATGTGGAAATTGCCGATCTTAGATTGACATGGAAGATGTTGAATACGGCTAGCGAGACTCATGTGGACTTGGTGTCTCTTGGAAATCCCCATTTTGCATTGGAAGAGTTTGCCGAGCTTTCTAAACTTTGCAGCCATGCCAGGAAGCATAGAGATGTCGATATGATTATAACTACAAGTCGCCAGATCTATCAGAAGGCACTTAAGGAGGGGTACATAGAAACCGTCGAGGCATTTGGTGCGCGCATCCTGACAGATACCTGCTGGTGTATGTTGGATGAACCAGTCGTTCCAACGCATGCACGAACCATAATGACCAACTCTGCCAAATACGCGCACTACGGGCCAGGAATGCTGAAGAGAGGGTGTCATTTCGGAAGTACGAAGGCATGTGTGGACGCTGCTATCACAGGTCAACGCAACCTTGCGAGTCTCACACCGGGATTGTTATTTGGAGAATGCGATGAAACCCCATTGTTACAGATGCGAGAATAATATCATAATTAAGGACCAACATAAATGGGATCCTTCCCTGACAAGTCAAATCCCCGTATATAAATTGACGAGTATATCAACAGAGAATTGGCCAGCACCGCATTTTCTTTACAGATTTCCTTCCAGGGTGCAGATGTTCCAACCTTTGAAGCTTTTCTCTTATCTGCACCCGAAACCTTTGAGAGACTTTCATCATATGGTTTCCAAGTCTTGCAGGGGATCTCTAATTTGGTGGGATAACACGCGCAAAACAAGAGACCCAGCCTTGCCATGTCCAGATGATCCCTTGTGGAGAGGGAGCGCCAGCACATAGGCTAGATATTTAACAAGGGATTTGGGCTGCTCTTGAGAGGGGAGTGCTAGTTCAAACCGGCGTTGTCCTTTGGATGATTTGTTAACCGTGTGCACCAGATCTACAACTGTGCGCCTGCACAAACAGAAGCCTAACAACGTTGGTCGAGTTTAACACAACGCCCGGTATATCATTGAATTGGAGTTGAAAGACTAAAAACGGGGGTGGAAAAAGAAGGGGAAAGAAGAAAGAAGAAGAAAAACAAAGAGCGGCAAACGTTCAGCTCCACCCGTAATGACTTTCCCACAAAGCTTTCCCCTTCTTCCGACGCCAAAAATCGGATTAGCAAGTGGTCCGAAAATCCGCTGGCGGCCATCACCACGACCCCGAGACGGCGGACTAGTACAGTGGGTCGGATGAATAGATGGCCGAAGACGCTAGGGTCAAGATGGTGGTCAGGCACGGTGGGATGAGAAGTGGACCACCTCATCAGGATAACCACGCTTTTAATCTTTGGATCACGGAGTATGAATTGGGTTCGAACTTTCTCGAAAGGCGCTACTCTGTCACTAACCCCCTTTGAATTCAGCGGTGAACTTTTTGCTCGCAGAAATACACCGACCCTCGTTCAGCCATGTTTGATAGCCTAGGATATAAAGCCTAGATAAAAGCAGACGTCAGGTAACCTAGGCCATTGATTAAATTTCTGCTTGCTTATTATTTTATCCTCTATCCCTCTAAGCCTCTCATCATCATACATTTACCATGTTCAAAGTCGTTACGGCACGACTCCATCCCCCCAAGCCGTCGCCAATACGATTTGATGGGCTTACCATCTTGCTCGTGGGAGCATCAACTGGCATCGGACTCGAAGCCGCCAAGAAATTGGCAACGAAGGGTCCCGCAAAACTAATCATCACAGCCAGAGACCAGACCAAAGCGTCAAGAACAAAGACGCTCATCGAGGAATATCTTTCCACTACTACTTCCGACACTCAACAACCCCAACCAGTGATTGTCCCTCTTGTTGTTGAAATGACGTCGCCTGCTTCCATCTACGCCTTCATCCAAGATCTCAAACAAGTGTCCGATCACATAGATCACGCCATCCTTAGTGCCGGTGTTTTGCTGGGCTCCTACGAACAAGCAGATACGGGATACGAGACAAGCCTGCAGGTCAATGCCATCTCGCCAATCCTGCTTTCACTGCTCCTCATTCCCTTGTTGCTCAACTCTCCACTTGTTAGTCAAATGTCTATCTCCGATAGACCTCATTTGACCATCGTCAGTTCGGGCGGAGCATGGCTAGTTAAGCGATCATCTCTTCGCCCGTTTGTGACCTCCAACCAGCCACTCCGCGAAATATCGAAGAGGGGGAACTTCCCACCAGGATTTCTAGGAGGCCAATGGCATTACAGTCGTACCAAGTTGATGCTTGAATATGCAAAGCGGCGCTTGGCAATGCTTCCATATCTGGATGATGCCACCAATCTGCCAAAAGTGCTGGTGAGCTCTGTTTGCCCCGGCGCTGTAAACTCAGAGCTATCACGCAACTCAGCGAATAGCGGGTTCCTGGGAGCAATGGCACGAATAGTTAATGGTACCGTAGCGCGAACTCCAGAACAAGGCTCAAACATCTACATCTCTAGTCTTGGATTGGGGGTAGAAGGCCGAGGAGAAATGTGGACAGATGATAGCATCTCAAATGATTATGTACCATTTGTGAATCCCACAGAGTTCCAGAAACTAGGCAATCACGTTTGGGCGGAAATTGCAGAATTTGCGAAGCGGCTGGATGTTGAACAGGGTCAGACAACCATTAGTCAAATTCTACAAGAGTAGGGCTCAGCTTCTAGAGCTAAGATGATTGAGTAGTTCGCTCAAGAAAACATCTTCCCTGTATATTTACATGGATGCGACAGGATCGTGATTATTCCAGTCCGGTAGTTTGCGTTTTGACAGTGAAATTCGTCCACGAAATAACCCAACCCCCACCAAACCCCACATCTAGTAGCATTATGGCTGTTAATAAATTAATTTCCTCCTCCAATTACAGTCTTGATATGCTCATTGAAATAAAATTGTGTTAGATTAAGCAAGCTTTATTTACATGAAGGCTTATCTCGGTTTCCTAAAAATGATTGGTTTTAGCTGCCATCGACGCTCGTCATCATTATAGCTCGCTCCTGCCGCCACCGCTGTTGGATGCAAGGTGGGCCTATTCCTGCAGGCCCTGTTTAGGATAGATTCACCGTGCCGTATATTACCGTAGTTTCCGCAATGTTCTGAAACCTGTTGCAGGGCGGTTGATGTTTCATATATTCTTGTTATGATGCTAGCCGCACCGAGCATCACTCCTGGGTAGATATTGCTCAGAGGCGTTGACTGTCACAATGATGCCCTGATAGCCCCACCGTAGACTCTGGAACTCGGATTTCTACTGTTTCGGGCGGTGGTGAGGGTGGTGGTCGGGTCAACCTGATACCAAAGTTGATGATATTTTCCGGTAAAATCGGTCTTGAGACTGACCGGAATTGGTCGGGTTGATTATGGGAATAGTATTGCCTTCACGTTAGCCAGCCACAACTATTTGAGATTGCGACACATAAGAATCTTCTCAACTTGTTTCTGGTGCGTTACAGAGATAATAAACATACAGTCTCGGAATGGCTTTGTATCCTCGTCAACAGTACCGATCAAGTTCAGTGCTTATGTATTGAACAATGTTTATTTAAGTTGGGATGAGGTTTAATAATAGTAAAAGAAATATGGCTTCTACCTCATACACCTTTATTGTCCATCTCTACATTTTTAGATGTATCTGCTTCGTTGATGAGGTGATTGTGCTTCGAGTCAAGAGCGAAAAACACGAGTCTCAAACAAATAGATGACAAACATACGGGCATCAGAACAAGAAGACTAAATTGATCCAAGAACATGTTATTTGAGTATTTTAGTCCATCGCCGCCGCCTGAAACACATACTGTCCTCTAAACCTAAAACCCCAAAATCTCAATCCTGCTCTTGGATAACTTCTACTCCATGAGTACCCCTCCTAGTCATACCAGCTATATGAACTCCATCAATCCCAGTAGTCATCGAGTCTTGTCGAAGAAGAGCTACTCTTCGTGGCTGGTCATGAGACGAGCTTTGATCCAGCGCTCTCTCTCCTGCGGTAGCCAAATCCGGATTGTTGGCAATCACATCCTCGCCTGTCACGTTATCTGGTGGGGGAATCGAAGTCAATATTCCCGGCCCAAGTTGGATCTCGGTAGTTGATAGAGTAGACGCCGAGCTGAAGATGGCGCCAGATGCGTAAATATCGGGATTTCTTAAAGGTGCAATCGACTCCGTCCCGTGACATGGGAAGATGCAATCGGAGCTAGAGATCGGACCTGGGAGAAGTGGAGAAGACTTCTCTCCTTGGTTCGTTTTCATGTCTTTTCTGGCCTCTGGAATTAAA
The DNA here is from genome assembly GCA_001879505.1 of Calonectria pseudoreteaudii. Lineage (NCBI taxonomy): Eukaryota > Fungi > Ascomycota > Sordariomycetes > Hypocreales > Nectriaceae > Calonectria > Calonectria pseudoreteaudii. Next base: position 2,094,974 of record KV875232.1, read on the forward strand.
TTAGTTAGCAGTGCTCGCTTTCTGAATCCATTCTGCTTACTTGACAAATTATCGAACAGAGAAATCAAGGGGGCGATAAGCAGTAACATTGAAACCATCTGTCCAAATCCCCATGCGTTTTCCGTGCTCTTGTCCTCATCGGTCATCAGTTCGGCTCCTTCAGCGCGATGCCGTTGAAGAGCAAGGATCGCCAGTGCAAACCACATGATGTTGAGTGCCGTGTTCACCCAGAATGAGCAGAGAATCTCACATATCAGCAACCAGATTGGCTTAGCGCATAAGACAGTGAGGTGCAAAGCAACCATGGTGGGGTTGATGAAAATTGAAGAAAGCCCTCGTCGCCTTTCCATCTGACGAGCGCAAAAGGTTTCAGCTGCATCTAGGGCGTTGGGGAATAAATCATCCACTGCCCCTTGCCAGCCAGGGATGATAAAGATCAGGGTAGAGAAGTACGCCTGTAGGGCTAGAACAATATCTAGAGCCATCCAACCTCGACTCGTTGTCCAGGTGTGATCCCCATATTCCATGAAACAGTAAAACTTTTCTGTGGGATCGAAATACCATCCGTCTATATTATTCATCACTGATATCGTTATTCGTAATGCCAACATAATAGTCAGGGCAGCTACTCTGGTCCATCGTATGGCAGAATAGTCAACCAGTATATCCCTGCACACGCTGAGTGCCGTTGTGTAGGAAGCAAATGCGAGCCAGCCCATGTCTGAAGCGAAATTGAAATGATGGATAGATATGTCGCATTTCAGGTAGGCTGCAACCATAATAGCTAAGCCAGTAAGAAGCTGTGTGTCTGCCAGAGCTAAGGTCATCTCCGAGAATGTTTTTTGCCAATAAGCCTCGCTGGATTTTCTCAGCTTTTTATCTAGTAGACAGAAGTATTCGTGAACTTTTATACTGGCATCACCTCAAGTCAGTGGGTGTGTGTTGCAGAGGAAGATCTCCAACTCACAGCCGTGCTGCCTTGCTGAGCAGCCACCAAATCTTTACGTCTAGCCATGTGCATTCCCTATAACCCAACGGCAGTATCAAGCAGCCAAAAAAGACAATAAATAGTAAGATACCGGAGGTTAAATGAAAAGAAATGAAAATGCCAATACCTGAAATGTCAGGATCTGGCGTAAAGCTGCTGAAGGTGCAGTTCGGTGCTGAACATAGAGGCATGGCAAATATAGACCAGACAATACAGCAAACACTACGAAGAGGATTTTGACGGTAGAAACAGTGTATTCTGTGGGTAAATTTTAAAAGAAAGGAAGTTGTACCATCTTTGATCAACTGAAATCAGCATGATAAATACCTCAGTCGCAAATCAGGCTGTAGCCTTATTGAAAAAGCCAGCCATCATATTTGCCTCATGAAACGCTGTGGCTTGCTGACGCAGATGCAAAGGACCTATCACCACAAGATAATTGACTGCACGAGACCGAAACAGCACATCAATGTAACTGTAGCGTAAGCAATGGGACATGTCATAAATAAATAAATCCAACCAACACAAAGAGCATGATTTGAAGCCCATGGGCAAGCTTGGAGACGAAATTAGTGCACAAAGTAGTCACTAGATGATTTGAGAAAGATTGCAGAGAAATTGAACATAAAAAATTTTTTAATTCGTAAAATCTATGTCTATATATACATTCATTCATAACTCGCTTTCATCATTTTATTTATTTATAACGCCAAATAACCAAAAGTGAAAATTGCAACCGCAGCCGGTAGCCAGCTGGTGGGCGGGGTATAATGAGCAGAGACTGCTGCTCCGCTCTTGAGCGACGCCGTGGTTGAAGAGTCCAGGTCGGACAGGTAGGTATACTCGTTGGGCGACTCGGGGTAGTAGTCGCTGTTGTAGGTGGCGTTGAGCGAGACTGCTCCGATCTTGTCGCCCTTTTCGGTGCGGATGTGGGTGTCGACGGCGTACTCCTTGAGGCCGTCGAGCGTCACGACAATCTCGCGGGCGCCGCGGATCCAGTCGCCGTAGCCTCCGTAGCCGCCGTGCTGGCCGTAGCACAGGTTGATGCCGTTGCCGGTAATGTCCATGCCGTCGAGCTTCGAGTCCCACTTGTAGCACCAGGTGTTGCCGTGGTCGTGGCCGTAGAAGAGGCCGATGATGCCGGGGATGCTGACGAGAGCCTCCATGAAGGGCACGTCCTGGCCGCCGTAGGTGCACGTCTTGGTCGGGTCGTTGTCCTCGCACCAATCAGCGCCCTGCTGGGCGACGGGGGGGTCCTCGTTGACGCCGGGCTGGTAGTGGCCGTCGATGCTGGTGGTGATGGTCCATGTGGTGTTGATGGGAATGTGCACAAAGGCGAGCGACGGGAGCGTCTTGTTGTACTTGTTGACCAGCTCCGTGTTGGTCTCGTTGAACCACTCCACCACGCTGGTGTCGACCCAGTTGGGCTGAGCATCGCCCTGGTAGTAGTAGCCGCCACGGCTGTCGAAGAACCACAAGATCATCTCGGGGGTGCAGCTGCTGGTTGTTGTGCAGTTTGATGAGTAGACGGGTAGGTAGTAGTTGGTGACGCCGGCATCGGTGCTGTTTACCATCTTCTTTGTGCGGGCTCCGGAAAAGGTCTGCTCGCGCTCGTAGATGCCCTCGCCGCTGATGTTGTAGTTGTGGTCATGGTTACCGTACGTGGAAGCCCAGGTGAGATTGCGCTCGATAATGGGAGCGACAATCATGTCAAGGTACTCTGTGCTGTTCTCCTTGTAGGTGGTGTCTCCATTAATGAGATCGCCGTTGAGAACGACCAAGTCCGGGGGATCGTAGTCCAAAACATCGCCTATCACGCGCACGGAACCATTGTCCTGCTCGGGGCCAGTGCTCGACTCGGCTGGTACACGGTTAGTGGCAGAGCGCAAACGGTGGTGAAACGGACACACATACATTGGCCAAAGTGAAGATCTGAAAAGACGGCAATTTGAAACGTGCCGTTTGAGTTAAACTTGAGAGGTGCGAGGTTGTCGTTGTTGACTGCTCGTGGCGTCGCAGCTTGGTGAGAGAGGCCCGCGAAAGCAGCCGTGAGGGCAGCTATTCTCAACATGTTGAAACGGGTTGTGTGTGTGTGTGTGTGTGTGTGTGTTGATGTGAAGAATCAGTGATGAACTGGTTAATGAAACCCATTGCTACAATCTGGAAGGGAGTTCATTTTATAAAACTGGCTCGCGAAGGCAGGGTGCCACTGACGACAAGGAAGCGTGGCCAAGCCATCTGGTGATTTCATCGTCGACATCGAATCCTGACCTCAATTGGGACTAACTGCGCCAAGCAAACGCAGCATGCCACGCGTCGGCGAGGAAGAAAAAAAGCCATCGTGAGTGGAGTCTTGCCGCGAGCCGGGGAGGCGCTGGGCCTGGAGCAAAGCGGGCACGGCAGAACGGCAGCGACAACCGATCAAGGAAGCAGGGTGGAAGGCCGTTGGGTGCAATCTAAGCTTAACCGCGTATGGAGTTGTGTAGGACAGGGCCAGTTCGGCAACAACCGACGGGTGATGGGCCACGAGATACACGTAAGTGTGGTGTCCCGGCAGACGTTTAGGGCAAGGGTGGCTGCTGCGGGAGAATTGCCCAAGGGGGAAGTACGCGTGGCCATTGCGGAAATAGTCGAGAAACTCACACGACTCGCCCAAGGGAAGAAGCAAATTGTGCCCGCGGGCGCTGAGGCCCGTGACAGGACGACCAAGTCTGCGCGTTAAACCCGTCGGTGGTTCCGTTGTCGGGATGTGGGCGGGCATGTGGGCAGAGCAGCTGATTGGCTAAATCTGGAGTCGCACGACCTATTAAGGGCTAATGAGCCAACGGGGAGAGTGGACTATACGCGTGGACAGATCCACCCGGGCAACGAGACGAACTGACAATATTCGTAACCTCTTGGTTTTAATGGCACTAGCTGGCATAACGCTATGGTCTTTTTCGGCTTGGCGAACCTACGCTGGGTATAGCCACTGCAGCTATGGCAAGTAAATGGCAGGAAAAAAAGCATGGCAAGCCACTCCCGAGACGAATCCGTCAATCAGCTTTTTTCGAACTGTGAGACGGCCCACCACTCCGGTTCGGCTGCGGCTGCGGCTGCGGCTGCCCACGTCATTGCAGCACAATAGTTTGCTCTGCTATCGCTCCCACCACCTCACCTCTCATTATGCCCTGGAGATATGCTTCGCTGGCAACCTCCCATTTTTCACTCGGCTCCGCCGGCACCCCCGATCGCCTCTTGAAAAACTTCCTCACGGAATTCGACCTCCTCCGCTGCGTGTGCACCTTGCGCAGGATGATGGGCACCGCGCATCCCTTGATGACGGCCACGGAGTCGCCAATGTCAATGTTGTACTCGCGGCTCAACCCGAAGCTCTGGTAAAAGGGCACATCGTGCAGCTTCTCCGCCACCTGCGGGTCCAGCGTCGGCGTGCTCCTCTTTATTAGCTGTGCAAGGTTGAAGGGGGGTGGCAGCCTGCAGACAAAGACGGCCCGGGCCCGGTTGAGCGATGCCTTGAGCATGTCCTCCTGCCGGGGCGCGAGTGTAGGCGCAGCCGCTTTGCGCGAAAGCTCTGGGATCAAGCTGAAGCAGAGCTGTACAAACATGGGCGTCTGCCACTGCGCTCTGGCCTTCTCCGGCGACATGATTGTGTAGAAGAGCATCTCGTAGAGGTTGGCGCATAGGTGAAATGCAACCGCGTTCAGAGCCGCACGCCCAGGGTCATCTTGAAGAACGCCCTTGTAGTCTGCAAGAAGAAACTCGAGCAGGCACCCCAGCTTCCGGATCGACGAGACCTTACCCCCTACCAGAGGGGCAAACTCCTGGATAGGACACACTATCATGCCCTGCACCTCCACCGTGGATTCGTTCTGCCCAAATGTTACACCCGGGACAACCTGCTCAGGGGGCCCACTAGTTGCCCAGTTACGCTTAGAGGTCATGACATTACGCAGGCTCGGCCTCCAGTTGGACGACGTGTTGCTAAAGTGGTTATCGCAGGACCAATCCGGAACCCAGCTCGGCAGGACATGCGAAGGCAGCCCATGCCCCGCGCTCGCCAGGAGATCGAGCCGGCCTGAATCCTTGATGATGTATGCAGCCACTTCCTTGTAGACGTCCGGTATGGAGGCGCCGTACCTTAGCTCGAGGCGTGTGTTTGTCCGCGGCTTCGCCAACCCCACCAGACTGTACACCTTGTCTCTGGGATCTGTGGCTCGACTGGTAGAGAAGCGCTCCCAGACTCGCAGCAGGTCCTGGCTCACGATGGGACTTTTACCATCACCAAGAGTAGCCGTCAGAACTCTCGTCACTGGGTTTGCCAACAGTACCAGGTCGTGATAGTCGGGGCGGACACTGTCAAAGTACTTTGCCGTGTGCAGGACGAAACCTTCGAGGAGCGCAAAGAAGGATCTCATGTGGACCATTTCGGCACCACACACCATCAGCGCCATCCTGGACGCAATTATCTCTTGGATGATCCAGCAGCGGGTCCAGTAGGACCGCCGACAGAGTTCGAACAGGGCCTTCCACGTGTCGTACATGCCATCCGGCGGGTGGAGCAGCAGCGGGAGAAGCCACTTCTCATCCACTTCTGCATCTCCACTCGCAGACATGCGGGAGTGGTGCGTGGCCTCCTGGATGAACCGCATGGCCCGATCCGAATCTCGATTAGCCATCCCGAGCCAGACGATGGTGCAGGACGCCCTGCTGTAGATCTGGTACATGAAGCCAACCTGCCGGCTCCTCTCGTCGTCGTCTTCCTGGTTGATGCAGATGGCGTCGATCCAGAAGAGCGAGGCTCCCATGGTGGCTCGCAGGTAGACCAGGGCAAAGGACAAGCTCGTCGTAGCATTGAAGGCACGCCCGTTGACCTTGATGGAGGGCGTACCGCGCACATCCTCCGGGATACTTCCCCATTCGTACGACAGGGCCATGTACTCGGGCAGGGGATCCGCCCCCAGGTCCACCGTCCTGAGGGTTACGCTAATGGGCAGACGAGGGTTCGGATCGGATCTCGTCAAGATCTGGAGCAGCCTTATCTGGCCACGTTCCAACGGTTCGTAGATGCCGGCAGGGTGGGCCATAACTGCCGAAGGAGGCGCGGAAACCGACGCCCGCGATGCCAAAAAGGTGGGTAATCGGCCAAGACGGTGGAGGAGCGGCAGCACAACGTGGTTGTTATTTCGACCATGCGACGACGATGAAACGATTGCCTTTGGTTTTCAATCTTCAATCGGCTCCAAGTTTCACCGAAGATTAGCGCATTTCTTCTCCGCATGTGCTTCGTGCTTGAGGGTGTCGCGCCATCTGACAGGGGTCTGTTTGGAGGTGAAGAGTAGGCTCCCCCCCATTATATCTTCAGTCCTCCCCCGACAGAGCAGGATGGCGAAAGCACTGTAGTTTACTGAAACTCAAACTAGTAGATAGAATGGTGATTTTTCTGAAGAGTGAAAGTGGAAGTGGCATTGTGGAGAAGATCGTGTTCATTTCATTGCTCAAGAAGTCGGTTGAGGTCATAGCGACTCCGTCCAAGCACCCACGTCAACCCTATCTAGGAATCAAGCCAAGCGCCACAAGAATCAAATATATGAATTTTTGACGGGTTCGGAACTCGGCCTCTGTGTTCATTTAACCCATATCATTATGTACGAAGGAAAAGACACCCACAAGCAATAATTCTACTATAGGGTAGCATTAGATTGAGATGAATAGAGCGAAGGAAAACAATCGAGAACCAGACAAACAAATGAGAGCGCCAGTTGCGTCGATTGTTAAATACTTGGCGATTATAGGTAAGAGAAAAATAGGGAATATGAGCCTCAGTTGATGGGATTTGAATGGAAGGAGTTCATGATCGACAGAATACCATCATTGCAGTAGTGCGCTCCGACTACAACTAAGTTACATTAGGAACCTCGCCCCACCACTAGAATTAGTACCCCTTCACGATTTAGATCACAGCAGCTCTCAATCTTGATTGGACAAGCCACCAAATATGTAAGGGCTCCAAGATGTCCCATTTGGTAATTACGACCAAATTTTGTTGTTCATGAGCCATTTTCAACGCAAAGAATATTTTAGTCAACATGATTTGCATTGACCAATTTATTATTACTTCTATGCACAGATCTCTTTCTGCACAATGTTGTTCCAACCTCCTCAATTCCGTTTATCAGACAGCAGTCAGGATCGTGCTCGCGCTCCCCCTCTTCTAGTCGCTCTCCAGATGGATCTAACACTCTGATCAATCTGTGGCCGTTTTTGTATGCTTTAATTAAATCTTTAAATGCTCCTTAGCGCCATGTTGCTTCCGGGGTGCTTAGTGTCACCAAGTCTGGCTGCATCATTCAATTTCCCTTCGCGGGGAGCCAGATTTATCACACCTGCACCGCAATCTTGGCTATACTATATAGTACAGTACAGTTTCTTCCGAATAGTAATTTTTTCAGCCTCAGAGTATGAATCTGGGATCGGGGAGAAAGCAGATATATCTACTGGGCTATTATATAAATGGACACTCACCTTGACGATGCAAGTTTGTCAAAAGTGATGGTGAAATATCCAGACAATTAATTTTGTAGAGATGATTGGTTAGCTCGCATTTTGTTCCCAACGCGGTTTAGCCTTGGTAAATCCTACGAGCTCAGAGACGGTTCGAGATTAGCCGTCCATCCAGCTGACAATTGAATCCTACACCCCACTGCGTTTATTACGTGATGATGTGTTCGGTCCTGAAGTCGGTGAAGCGATGAGAGCCAAAATATACCTCTCTGATAGATTGTCACGCTGTATGAGATATTTCCATTGGGCGCGATACAAAACTTGGTTGCATTTGTTGCCGCTTGGCCCAATTTTAATAACCCGCAAGGCACGCAAGGCACAGTATCGACTGACTTGAATCGGTCCGGCGGGCCAACTCTTAGCAAGCATGCCCGCGCCTACAAGAAAATCTAAAACGGGCTGCATCACGTGCAGGTATATATGCGGTATAAAAAAGCAGTTCGATATCGTTGCTGTTAAGTTGGCGGAACTAACCAACCATTCACAAGGATCCGGAAAGTCAAGTGCGATGAGCGGAAACCCGCATGCGAGAGATGCCTCTCTTCAGGCAGAACCTGTGATGGTTATCGGTCTAACTTCAGAATCATTGCCGGCACGGAATCTAAGTTATCTGTGATGAATCGGTCAGTATCATCTCTTCAATCCGACAGGCCTACGATAGTGTTCCCTTGTCCGGAGCATGTGGAGTATCTTTCGAGGCATTTCACCATCAAGCCAGCTCCTTCCACTGGTCTGGGCAGTGGAACAGGCATAAGTTATGAGGTCGAGGCTCGAGCTACCCTCTGTGCTACTTCCGAGCCTGCCGTACACCACGCTCTAACAGCCCTGAGTGCACTACGCAAGGCCTATTATGAGCAGTGCGGCCACCTGCTCCTCCCATCTGAGTTACACTATCGCTACAGCGCTCCTGGAGTACAGTACGGCATACAGGAGTACGGTCACGCCATTAGAAGTCTTTCGGCCAAAATATTGAACAATAATGCATCGTCTATTAAGTCTGCGCTCCTTTGCTGCCAAATGTTCATGAGCATTGAGCTGGGTCTGGACGATTTCCGTTCAGCCACGCAGCATTTTATCCGCGGGCTCCGCATCATGCACGAAAGCATCAGTCGCCCGTGTATTCGCGAGGATGGTAGCGTAATAGCCGCCCAGTACCTTGACATGCCGGCAGTTGATGTGTTTACCATCAAATTGTTTCTCACCCCCTGCCCGAACGGATTGACGGATGATTTACTTCTATCGCCGCAGGAAGGTTCTCGCGTTATTCAGGCGCTTTCGAGGGAGAGAGCTGCCGCTGTGCAGGCCAACATGCGACTTGCAAACCTGGGAAGGTTCACGCTGCACCTGTTGAAAGGAATCTCGCAACTGTCCCCGACAAGCTCTGCCTCAAGACTTATTAGAGATAGATCAGTAATTCTTGAGCAGCTGCAAAAGTGGAAGGATAGTTTTGAAGCTATTCAAAAGTCAACGGTGTGTCAACTGACTGCGCAAGCTCGCCTCGGCACAACCTTTGGTACTTTCTTTTTTGTGGTACTTCGGGCCATTACCACATTAGCTATCAGACCTCCGGGGTTCGAAATGAAGACCATGGACCCAATTTTTGACGAAGTGCTTGCCGTGGCAGATGAGCTAAATCATCTCAAGTTGGAGATTTACCAGCGTTAGTTGAATGACTCTGGCTAAGGCCATATAATGGGATAGAGAGTGCAGAGGTGGAAAAAATCTTTTCATCAACGATCAATGAAATTTACGGCTGCCCTGCCGATTCGCGAACAAAATTTTGCGCGTCAGTTAGCTTCCGCAGTGACCATCTGGGGTTCGTGGGCTTGAACGCAAACCGGGGCTGCCGAATAACTCAAGTCATCAGGTTGTGTATCGCTTCTCTGCTTGACACGCAAGCAAGATACAGCAACGTCCAATAATCTCTTGAGAAATTTGGTCTCGAGTTGGTCAAGGTGCACAAGTCAACGATTGGAAATACGCCGATGGTGTGATCAAGAGTAAAAAGAGATTGCGCCTAGATATTCATATGAATCATATTTTTTAGATCTTCGACCTTCCCATAGCCCCGATCAGCGGTATAGTGCTAAGATTTCTATATGCGTCGCTAGCAGGACCATATAATTCCAAGCGCATCAAGGCATAGACGCCTGCTTTAGCCTTTGGGGCCCATTCTTCTGCAACTGCCATGGCCGCATCGCTGAGATCCTTTGGTTTCGCAATCATGTCGACAATCTTTTCCTCAACTGCCTCCTTGCCAGTATATCTGTGTGCTTCAACAAGCAGCCTCCAAGCCGTCTTGGTGCTGAATTTAAGTTGCAAAATGAGAGCTCCGCCTTTCCAGTGTGCACCCAAATCGATCATGGGCAGGTTAATGTAGCCCCTTTCACTGTTCATTATGCGATAGTCGTGACAAATGGCGAACATGCAGCCACCGCCAAAAGTATGACCCGTCATCTCGGCAATGGTCGGAAAGGGAAAATTTAAAAGGGTGTGGTAGACCTAGTGTTGAACGATCATTGCATTAGAGGTATATACTCGTGAATAGGATCGGCAAGTCTTACCGGAAAAAAGCCATCAGAAGCAGCGGTTACATCAGTTCCCTGTGGATGCAGCATTACGTAAGTCAATTCTCGACCAAGATCAATTTGCGTGTGGATAATAAAAAGGTTGAATAGACTCACGGTGCACCAAAACTTTGCTGGCCCCTCGCCACCTTGCATCCCCACCGCACTGGTTGTTATGACGGCCCCCTCGCTATTTTCCCCGAGCTGTGTCTCAATCCACTTGAACGCGGCTATGAGTTCGTGTGAGAATATCTTGTCCAGCTTGTTCTCTGGCAGCGAGTGCATTGTAATTTTGTAAATATTGTTGTTGTGTCCATGGCGGCTGATGGTCAGGCGCTCCGAGTCCAGGGGTGACACAAAGTTGGAGTTCGACATTTTGACAAACTTAAGGGCCAATGTAGGGTCTGGTAGAACGGTATCGTAGTGTGCTCGAATATATCCTTGGCTAGAACTTGCGAGAGATAGTCTAGCTGGAGGCTAAAGCGGGGTTTGCAGGATCACATTCACCGCACACCGGCAACGCACAAATGCATTTCGAGAGGGCTATGGTCAGAGTCATGTCTCACTTATTGGTTGTTGGTAGGGGAGCTCTGCACCAATGCAGGCTTCGTGTGTTTTGGAAATGAGGCTGCGTAGACAGCCAGTCAAGACGAACTCAACGGTGGGGCATTAGCCCAGCCAAGACCCTCCCAATTCAAATAAATCCCCCAAATGCACTTCCTGAGTCATGCGGTATTTCGGAGCTGTTGTTCCAAAAGGGTCGTGAACCTTGAGGTTTGGGTTCTAGTGTACCATGGCAAAGTGCGAAGTGCGCAAGCTTTATTGCAGGTTTGGGCATGGTAATACAATGTTATTATTCCTGAAGAAAAATGCAATTACCTTTGAAGAGTCTTTCTGGGACGCGTCAGCCACTCATGCGAACCTATAAGTTCAGGACGCGGGCAGGCAAAGCCGTTAGAAATTCTCCACAACCGCTTCGCTAGACTCCTAGCGTCATCAATAGTCACAGCCACGCAGAATACGCACGAATAGACAAACGTCATATCAGGCCACTTGGCTAACATGGCTTCTCTATCTTCACGACCATTTTCCGAGCGTGCCGCCAATCACCGACACCCTGTCGCAAGGCGCCTTTTCGAAATCGCCCTAGCTAAAAAGTCCAATTTGGTCATCTCAGCTGACTTGACTGATACTGAAAGCCTGTTAGCATGCGCCGATAGTGAGTGTCCCAGGACTACTGCGCTGGCTATCCGGTAATTTCCCAAGTTCCACCAATTAATCACAAAACAGGCCTTGGACCCTATATTGCTGTATTCAAAACCCACGCCGACCTGGTTTCAGATTTCGATGCCTCGACCATCCGGGGTCTCAAGGCCCTGGCTAAGAAACATAATTTTCTGATATTTGAAGATCGCAAGCTCGTGGACATCGGAACTACAGTTCAAAAACAGTACCATGGTGGGGCTCTGCGACTCTCTGAGTGGGCAGACATCATCAACCTCAGCGTTCTAGGTGGAGACGGAATCGTGGAAGCCCTCGACCAGACCATTAAAAAGTCGGATTTTCCCTTCCGCGACCAACGAGTCTTTCTTCTCCTGGCTGAGATGACCTCTGCAGGCAGCCTTGCAACTGGCACATATACACAAAAGTGCGTTGACCTAGCCCGCCAGTTTCCTAGGTCTGTCATCGGCTTTGTAGCTACCCGAACTCTGGGTGAGGAGTGTGAAATGTCCGCAAATGAGGACTTTTTGATCTTCACTACCGGTATAAATGCAGCTAGCAAAGGAGATGATCTTGGTCAGCAATACCAAACCCCTTCCGGTGCCGTTGAGCGCGGTGCAGACTTTATCATCGCGGGAAGGGGTATATACGCTTCGGAGGATCCAGTAGGAACCGCAAAGAAGTATCAAGCGGATGGATGGGCGGCCTACCTCGGAAGAATCCAGCAGTAAGGAGTGATTCCGTACAAGACAGCTACAGCCTAACTGGGATTCTTTTCCTTTGTAGACGTACTGCTATGACCGTAGGAAAAATTGAGCAGCGAAATTATTCTGGATCTGGACAGCTACTTGTACGCGACGGTGGACGCGATTTGATGAGAATTAATTAGATACGTCTGTTTTCTTAAATTGTAACACCCACTAATTGTAACACGAAAAATACAGTTGTAATGAATGCCCTCTTTATTCGTTGATTGAGCTAGTTCACTACTTTTTAAGTTACAGCCCCGTGCCTCTACTAAGCCCTTAACCCTACACCTCTTTATGTTTATTAATCTTATTAATCTTTCTCTTTATTATTATTATTTATTTATTATATTTTAATTTAATAATTTCTTAAATAAATTATTCTTTATTTTTTTATTAGACTTTTAAAATTATTTATTATACATATTTTTATTTTTATTTTTTATTCAACAGCGACTGGAAAGCTGTTGGCTTGGTTTAGCATCTCACTTTTCCAAATGATGATTGACTGGCGACTTCTTGGAAAACTGGTGAAGACTAAATCATCGATAAAAAGTGCTTGTCTCGGATGGCCGGGTTGAAAGAAAATAAAATTCCTCTATCCGCAACCGGCATGAACATGGAATAGTACTGGATAAACGGATACGACGTCGCCTAGATTGGTGAGACAATGTACGGTTCAGACAAGTCTCTTTTCCCCTATCTAGAAGCTCTCGTGCAAGAAACCGCAACTGCTGTCTCAAGATGATGCTCGATAACTATATTGCCCAAGCCCTCGACCATGACGCTACGGAACAGAATCCCATTCATCGCGATCCCACAGGCTACACACTTTACGAATCATTTTTGAACACTCGGCATCGGAGCCTAAAGCGACAAGGTTGTAATTTTGGTGGATTGGCTAGAACAGGGAACATACTCTCGCGTGCTAGTAGTTTTCGTCCTCTTTCACTTCCTCGACCACCAGAACAACGCTCCCAGCTCGGGTTGCATCGTCTTCCCTAGGTATAAGAACCTTTATACCACGTTCTATTTTTGTTTTGTCTTTCCTGAGCAATATTTTACAAAGTATGTGGAAGGATGCGCCATAATATGAAGTTGTCTTTCTATGTCATGTCGTCGTGTACTCAATATTTTACCTCCGGTCCTGGTTGCTACCTCAATGTTTCGTTCCATCCGCTGATTGGCCTACTGCTTGATATCCCGGTTTGGCTGTAGCCTCAAGAACCTGGCGCTCTGCTGCCTGGGCATCTTCATAGTGAACAGAGGGAACTGAGCCAGATTTAGCTGCCAGTCCATCCAGGCAACCCTCGCAATACATCAGGTACGGGTGTTTGTGAGCCAGGAAATAATCAATCGACAACTTAAACAGCCTCCATATAGCTGAAAGCAAAACAATATTGTTGACAAGGACAGAGAAAATCAATGAACCGGCCTCCTTGAGGCGTGGCTCCTGGCAGAGATAATCGATCTGGATGATGCTGGGGCTGATTCCGAGGTTGTACTTCGATGCGACGCTTGCGTTAAATGGGCTCGTAGCGAGACCGTCAAGGTCGGTTATGTCGAGATTATCGCCGAATTCAACAAGTCCATCGTTTATTGAAGTGATGTTCTTGCTAAAGTAGGTGAGCAAGCTTACATCGTCCAAAATGTTGGGACCAGAGTTTGTTTGGCCGAGATCAGCCAGGATCGTAGCATAAAAGACCTTGGCCAGACTATCCGAGGAGATCCAGATGCCGGGAAGAATAGAATCAGTGTTGTTTACATCGGAATGTGCCAGATTCGATATCGTATTGCGGTTGCCCATGCCTTCGTGGTGGCAGTACCAAACATGGATTTCGTAATTAGTATCCGTAAACGGGATGAAGAAGCAGCCCGCATCGAAAAAGTCGAGGGACATGATGTCCTTGGCCGAGGGAGTCCCGCTTTCGGTCCGGATTAAACTTGCCTCGCCCTTGTATATGGGCTCATTGATATCGGAAAACTGCTCATTTGCAATGTACATGTCACTGACCAGTTCCTCATAGTACCAGCCCAGCAGTGATTCGCCCCACCACAGACTGGCCTTGGAACTGACGTTTCGACCGATAAAACGAGAAGATTCAACGCCGTATCTATCTTCAGGGTTGAAATCGTAGGTTGTTGTCAAGTTCATGTTGTATTTTCCATCCGAGGTCTCGACTGCGCAGTTGATCCAAGATTTCAGATATGCACCCCACTGTTGCTCAGCAATCTGTGCCGAACCGCGCTCGACGCCTTCGAAGGTTATCGTAGTGGCCACGACGGAGCAGTCTTGTAGGAGATTATTGTGGTACGGAAAAGACCCGGCCATGATTTGCTTGTTCGATTTGGCGTCATTTTTCCATATGCTGGAAATAGTATACTTGAGCGCGGTATTGTTGGTGTAGAATTCAGTCCCGATCGGAATCGCAGTCGACGCACATATCGTTTTTGTATTTGCGGTTAGGGCAGACGGCCAACCTGAAAACACGTTGCTGCTTGTGTCGTTGGGGTTGGACTCGTAGCGCGATACGAGTTGGTAACCTTGTGTTGACACGCTAAGGAATGTAATTAATGCGATCGCGATCGCGCCTCCGATGAAGACGGTCGGGGTAAACCACTTAAACGGATATGGCCGGCTCAAGCCATAAGAGAATATTGAGGCGTGCATTTTGTCTCGCTCTCGAGTTTGGGGGTGGTGGTTGGTGATGGGTGAGGCCGCAAGCGTTGAATGAAAGCGGTTACAAAGCCTAGATCAAAGCGAATCTGATCAGACAGCGTTGATGACGACTTTTTGCAAGCGCGAACAAGTCAGCTGACACTCAATCAAGTTTCAAATTAAATTTAGCTCATCGTTGAGAAAAGTGATGCACGATCGTCATACGTGCATTGGTAGCCCAAGAATGGCCAATTAGTCGCGCATCGCCACGTTGGACCTGTCTCTGTGGGGGCGAAGGAAACGTTATTCCTGGTCCGATTCGATGCCCATAGGGCAGGCTCAGATTCATCCGACATATTGGGCACTGATTGATCCAATAGATGTGCCATGGCATATGCTTGCAGCTTATGCTTGCTACAACAACAGACACCGCCGCGGCCCCAGGCCTGGCCCTGCAAGTAAGCAGCCCCCTGCAACCAAGCCCCAGCCGCAGTTGGTTGATGATGGAGCCCAAAAGGCGTGAATTTTCCTTTTGGAGCCATCCCCATAGTAAGAAATACTAGGCTTCTTGAAATTTTGTGGGGTTGGAATGTTTTTATTTGTGATTGAGGATTTTGCCTACGCTGAATGAATGGTACATCCAGAAACCCTTTGGGGTCGAATCAAATTCAGGTGTACTCCGCCACGACTTGCATCCATGTTCGGCGTTTACCCATTTAAGAATCCAGGCTGACTGTCTTAATGAAGGACCATGAATAAGCAAGGAGTTAACACCAAAAAGGATATTTGCAAGGGGAAATTTTGGCTTGGTGTGCTTTGTTTTTAGAAGGTAGCTCATTCAGAACGACGAAGCCACCTGCTGACGCCAACAAAACCGCTGAAAACTGTACCCGGACCAACCATCCCACAACTGAGCAGAAAACGATCAGCCACTGATGTGCCCCCTCCCAAGATTTAATTTCTCATTTTTAGCAATAGAAGTGGCTATATCCATCGCGGGAATAAGCTGGAGATGCCTTGCAGCGCAGCCTGCACAGATCTCTGCAGTGCAATCCAACTATCCTCTCAACCCTAAGCTACCATTTTGGCCCCACTCAGTTGAGAGACAAAATTCATGCTTTGAAGTCTCTGCGATTCCCGTTTGCTGAAAAAAAATATCGGAAATTTACTTTCTCGGTGGCCTTAGAGCTATGCACGCTGGTAGTAAGCATCCAGGTGGAGGCTGGTAGGGTTAGATGGCACAGCCGCAGCCTGCTCAACGCTCCTGCTCGACACATTCATCACAAGATAATGTCTCCAATATCTTACCAAGCATCAGCGAAACTGATACTTTGACGCTGATACTCATCGATTCCTTCTGTTTCTTCTTGACCTCCGCGACGATTCTGACTGGCGCAGCGATGATTTCATCATAGACCAGCCTCCCCAAAGCGTACCAGAAGCCATTTTCCATGCTGAAACGAACCCATATCATATGTCTCATTTAACATCAATTTTGTTGACAGGCAACACCTAGAGTACTTCAAATACTATCACAGAGTCGATTTCTTAGGAAATGGCACTATCACCTCTTCAAACTCTGTTGGATGCGATTTCGACTACCACTTGAACCTCATCATATGTTATGTCTCCAACCCTTTCATTCTCAGGTGATGTCTCAAATATTGGTACTATCGACTATGACACTTTCTTTGAGCAATACATTTGGCGCCTCCCCTACCGCACCGACAACACTAGTGCCGTCTCACTGAGCGACATAGCTCCTACTACTACCATGTAGCTAGCCTGTACTTTACATTGATAAAAATCCAGATAATGGAGTCAAATATTTAAGTAAGATGTCTGTTCGCTGTCAACACATGAAATACCTAATCCCTCACTTTCAACGTGATTTTTAAAAGATTCGAAGCGAAATCTGACCGCGTCTTTGAGCTAACATCCGTGAATATCATTGCCCAGTTAGGAGAGCTACATGAGAGAATGGTGGGCGTGTCCCACCCTCGTACCGACTTTGCATACACCATCTGCATGCATGAGACATTGTTTCGATCCGGCGAGAAAGCTTTTATTAAAACATGCCAAAAGCTTAGCTGTTGTTTCGATTTTTTTCAGTCGCCACTGTAGTAAAACAATGTGTTTCCAACATTGTGGTCCTGGTATCAACCAAATATGTCTTGTATTTGACTCTCCAGCCTACTTCTTCAACTATTGCTAAGGCGCACAAAGTTGTACCCATCCGCAAATTTAGACTGAGGTGAGGTAATAAATTTGTTCTGTAACCATATCCAATGGACGTCCATTTCAGATGTTACCTGTCGATCTGCCAGCAGCGTATCACAGTCACAGAGGAACAGAAAACGGGGCCTTGTCGATCATTCTGACCTGACAGATACGTCGCTCAGAGCATGCAGTGCAAGATCTCGATAGCCGAGAGAGATCGTTCGAATGGCAACTTACGGCTGACATTCCTGTTCTGTTGATCTACTTAAAAATGTTACTAAACTCGCCTTGGAATGATGCGCCGCTTTCAGCACTCAGCAGTGTCCACATTAGTAAGTCCAAGCCCTTTTTTCTTTTTTTAACCTTGTGTCAGGGCTTAATGTTTCCTTCATTCACGTAGCAAATGAGGGAAGGGGTCGGGTACTGGACAATCACATGATAACTAGAATTGCCGAATTTGTTGAGGTACAGAGTGCAAGTCCTACCACAACGGCAGGAGGGTCACCAGTGGGGTTTTGGCAGTTCATCTGGGGCGGCTTCTCGCCAGGATATGGCTGGGCTGCATAGGTTTAACGGGTCGGAAAGGCGGAAAAGCCAAGTTGAGGTAACGGGCAGATCGATGGCGCCACGGCAGGCTAGCGCAACGCTGTTCACCACTCATGCCAGCTCATCTTCTGTTCCAAGCCGTGCCGTGGCCAGCGAACAGTGCAGTGGGCGCAAGCCGCAGACGCCAATGTCCACTAGTACTAGCGACTGAGCCTAAAGGCACCGGCATTCATCGAAGCATCACTAGGATTCGGAGACTTCACCATCCACGGCATCGTGTTGAAGGTGGCATTCTGATTCCCCATCTTTTTGCAAAATACGGACCCCGGATTACACCCGACCTCTAGCGGTGATAGTTGGCGCAGTCTTCCTCCGCATTCATGGTGGAGTGAAAAAAGATGGATGCATGCCTAGCGGGCCGCTGATATTTCTTCGTGCGGCTGGACATAGGCAGCATAGAGGGCTTCGCTAGCTAGCTTTATGCCCACAATTTATGTAAATCACGGGATCTACCTGAACAAATTCGACCAGCAGCCCGGAGAGGGTATTGAGGCCTTGTCTCAACCGCCAGGTTGGGTGCCACAGGGCAGTTTAGCTTGGCTCTAAGTGGATGCCATGGCCCCGACCACCCACAAATGCTGTTGAGTTGAGTCCGACGTGCCGTTGATCGTCATAAGGCTAAGCCAGCCGTGCCCACAATCGGCACAGTGCCGAAATGCCAAGATCGGTAATTGGAGAAAGACTGGTGGTGACATCATAATTAGACATTTGTCACACGGCTCGGTGTTACCCGATGGAATGCAGGCTAGCTTTGCATCTGGCAGCCAGACTTTGTGTGGAGGGACGGGCTGAGACAGTGAGGTCCGCCACAGGAAACTATTTTCGCTTACTCAAGACATACGAAATTAGCGTTTTCGATAATATGCTTGGAGAAACGTGCGTTATTTAAACGGATCAAATTCCCACAAATTGGCATTGGGAAAAGATCCTCAGCTCAGATCCGAACTGCAAGCAACTTTCTACTTGGGTAAGCACTCTCCTGTTTGACAAGCAAACCACTCTCTAATCACGCACCAGGCATCTCTAATCTACAACATGAAGGTCTCACCTCTTCTTCTCCTGGGTCTTGTTGGTGCCGTATCGGCAGCCACCACTGTTACATCCATCGCGCCTACAGCCACCTCATGTTCTGAACAAGGTGAATTCTGCGACAATGCACTCACCAACTTCAAGTGCTGTCCCGGATCTGGACTGTCATGCAAGCCTGATCTTCTCGGAAACTATCTTTGCAGAGCTCCAGAAGCCACCAGTACTTCGACATCTGCTGCGCCCACCGCCACCTCATGTTCTAAACAAGGTGAAGCCTGCGACAATGCGCTCCCCAACCTCAGGTGCTGTCCTGACTCTGGATTGACATGCAAGGGTGATCTTCTTGGAATCTATCTTTGCAGGGCTGCAACTACCACCACCAGCCAACCAGCAGCTACTAGCACCCAGGCAGTCCCACCCACCTGCAAAAAGCGTGGACAGGTATGCAGGAAGGAACCTGGCTTCAGATGCTGCAAGGGCGATACATGCCAAGGCATTGGACCTCTTGGTAACGGCCATTGCAAGGCCAAGCCCCCTGCCTGTAAAGCGCGCGGTCAGGTATGCAGGAAGGAACCTGGCTTCACATGCTGCAAGGGCGACACTTGCCAAGGAATCGGACCTCGTGGCAATGGCCATTGCAGACGCAACCCCAACGCTAACTAAATTGGAGGCCGAGAGCTCATTTGAGGTGTGAAGAGGCATGACCATAGATGACGAGTAAACTCTTATGCGTTGCTGAATAAGAATATGTTTTTTTTCCCAATTCTCTTTCTTCATTGTGATGCATTCCCAGCACCACGGCGTCAAGACTAGTCCACCAAGCTTGAAGTATAATGTCAACTCATAAGAAGTGTTTCGATAACCAAGTATATACACGCTCTTGTAACTTGACAAAAGCAGATCGTAGGTTGAACCGGGTCACACAGGAGCAAAGCCGCAAAGTTGGCACACAACATGATTTGAACGACATGGTTTTGTCGTGAAAGGTCCCATCGTTTGTATTAGTATTCAGCTTGCTTTTGGTTCATCTCACTCATTGTACAGCCATTTTTATTCTACATGCCCAAGGTTGTGAGGTGGCAGAACTGCTTCTGAAAAGCAGACCATGGTTTTTCTCAGTTTACGCATGCAGACATTCACAACTTCTGAGTGAGATGGTCTAATTCACCTATGAGACAAACATTCGTTTTCAGATAGCGGCGAGAACTCCAGGTTGTTACTCCATAAGCCTGTATCCTGTCGCCTCTTCCATGACCATTTTCGACCCAAGCAAAAAAGAAGAAGAGAGAACCACACGAATAATAGTTGAAAGAAAATTGTGATCAGTGCGGTTAATTCTAATTGCAAAGACCCTACTATTCAAATTTCAAAAAGCGGTCCACCTCTCCCCAAAACACATCAGGCGCTTCAATATAAGGGAGGTGTCCCACTCCAGGAATGACTACAAACTTTGAGTGCGGGATCCCCTTGGCAATTGCGTTTGCTGCTTCCATGCTACAAATCGCGTCTTCGTCACCCCATAGAATCAATGTTTTGGCCGTCACATTCCCAGCTTCTGCAACGTGTGGCAGCTTGTTCTCTGCCTTGGAGTCGTGCATGTTGGTCTGGAATGCGTAGGCCGCTGGAAGAGTCGACCCGTTCGCGATATCGCGCTTGAGAATCTCGGCCTTCTCAGGATCTGAGAAATACAAAGGAAGAAGCACATCCATAGAAGCCTGGAACTCTTCATCTGTTTTGGGGCCACCTGAAGTTAACAGCTCCATCAGTTTTGCAATTGCCGGCGCGTATACTGGATTGTCTTTGCGCTTCGCCATCCAATTCTGCATATGGTTATTTGCCGGGCTGTCCATAATTTGTGCATCAAAGAGTATCAGCTTCTCCACGCGGGAAGGGTAGCGCTCCGCATATCGCAGGGAAATGGCAGCTGCATGGGAGCCACCCATAAGAACAGGCAAAGTATCCAATCCAAGATGTGTTCGAAGATGCTCCAGATCTTCGGCCATGGTTTTGGCAGTCATTGCGGACGGATCTGCGGGCTTGCTAGATTCTCCATTGCCCCGAGGCTCAAAATACAGGACTGTATTCTGACGCTCAAGATGCGGACCCATACCATTCCATAGATAGCAGCCTGGTAAACCCCAGCCGACCGACTGATTGATTAGAAGTGGGCCGGTCCCACGGACAAGGTAGTGAAATCGAACGCCATCCGCTTCAAAGAAGTGATCGCCCTGGGACAATTTTGATGCACTCATGATTGTATTCAGGGATGGAAATAAGTGAATGGATGTCTCTGTACAAGGAATAAAATTTTCGTGATATGCTGGAACTGGTTGTCTGAGATTAGCAACTCCTAGGTTTTGTGCGCGCACACACCAATTTATTAGTTGGCCTTTAAATACCTATCAGTCCACAAACTGATTACATACCATGTTCAATGGCAAATCTGACTAAGACAGCTAGCCTGAGCAAATTGGGGTAAACCGTCAGATCTTAGCTTGTAACTTGGCACAAGTTCCAATTCTGGTCATGGCCGAACGCTGGTAAATGTAAGCTGACCCTAAGTACTGGTCACTGGCAAGTCTGACAGAGCCCTACCGAAGGAGTCAGCTCCCGTAGAAACCGAACAAAGTCATCTATATAGTATATAAAATGTTATTTAAATCAGTTTCTGCGGAAAGAAATTTGTGAGGCTCGATTTACAACCAAGAAGGGAAACTATAAGTGGAGGAAGAAGGTGTTGAAATCTCAAGAGGCGGGCACCTGGCCAGTTTTCTAGTTGCCAACATCTCCATACTTCAAATATAACGGTTTCGCAATCTTCAACACAGAGGAAGCCAGGTCTCCCCTCTAGCGGCTCGTTTGGTTTAGCTGCACTGCAGATTCCTTAGCGAAGGATATTGTTTCATCCACCAACTCCGCATGTGGCTAAGCTGACTTTACCACCAAGAACTTTTCACAAGAGGCTTGTGCACTCAAGATGTTGACAACTGGAGACGCGAAAAGGCAATGGTTTCTCCAAGATAAGTTTTGCATGTGTGAAAAGGTAAATGTTTCCTCACAATGGGGATTAGTCTCGAGTACAGTAAACTCGCGCCGAGAATCGATGCGCGTTTTCATTCCATGCGACCGGGCATCACAAAGAACATTCTACGGATTCGACCTTGATCAAAATGCAGGTGTGTAATCAACATAATCAATGGGTTGATTTGGTATACGTAAAGAGCTTGGTTTCCGAGTCCACCAATAAAAAGTTCAGGTTCGCCTTGCCCCCAGCAAAATTAATGGGCCTGACCCATCCGATAGACGGATGTCAGCGACCAAAATCCTGCCCATATGGGTCTCAATGTGCACCTTGGGTACCATCGCCGGCACCCGGTTCTTCATGACCTAGTTGTAAGCCTTAAGAGGGCAAAAAAAGAGGACTAGTACGTCGCTTAATTGACCAACAGCTTGGTGCATGATTTTCTGGGATTGCTCTATTACTCAGGATTGTGCATGGGGGAGTGATTTCCATGAGACATGATAGGCCTGCTCGGATTCATTGGCCCCATCAGGCCGACTTGTGATGCAAGCAGCCATAGGGCTAGCCTGAGAAATGAACGGAAGGATTCTTCAAATTTTCACCTGAAGAGTTAGCTCATGGTATTCAAGATTAGGCAGGTACGGGCTTTCGGATTTACCGGCGTTGGTCGTGGTCGATGATGCACTATGCGAACAATGATGTGGATCTGTCGACAAGTATAATATCCCGTCTCTTCCTGTCCGTAGCGAAAGGAAAGAAAAATAACATTCACTCACATCATCTACCTCATTTAGAATCCCTATACCTTTTTATCAATTATATAAATAGCGTTTTCAAACAACCGCGATCGCTAAAATATTATTCACAATGGCCAGCACGATCAAGACTGTCTTCCAACTGAGTTCTGAGCCTACTTTTTTTGAGAGCATCACAACTCGTCCAAGTGGCAGTCTCATTCTTACGCGCCAAGACGTTAATGAGCTCTGGGAGGTGGATCCTGTCACGGGAACGGGCAAGTGTATTGTTGTGATTCCAGAAGTGGAATCTCTCACCGGCTTCTCCGAAGTCTCTTCCGATGTCTACGCCATTGGAGCTGGCACATACCGTGTGGCGACCCACGAGGGCGCGGTACCCGGAAGCTTCAGCCTCTGGGTTGTTGACCTCACCAGCACTGCGCCGCAATTTCGTCAAGTGGTCAAGATCCCTGAAATCGGCCAGCTGAACGGAGTCGCCACCTGGGATGCCAACACTGTTCTGGCCGCCGACTCGTACTTTGGCAAGATCTATCGCATCAACCTTGTCGATGGGTCTTATTCCGTATGTATCGATAATGATACGACCAACGACCCTCCCCAAAGCCCAGTCAAGATGGGCGCAAACGGCATCAAAGTCCGACGCATTAGTGGAATCACCTACGTGTACTACACTAACACAACACGATTGTGTTTCTGCCGCGTGCCCGTTGACGATAACATCACACCCATTGGTGAGGTTGAGGTTCTGACCCGAGGCTTCATCCCTCGAGATGAAGCCGCCGGTACTCCGTTTGAGGCTTTTGCATCCAGTGGTGGCGATGCTCCCGAAGATGCGAAAGGCCAGCCCCCATCAGGCGCTCTTGTTACTGGATTTATGCCAGACGACTTTTGCTTTGGCAAGGACGGGGCCGCCTATGTGACTACGCACCCAACCAACATGGTATTCAAAATCTCTCCAGATGGTAGTAATGTTACTAAGGTCGCGGGTGGTCTTACGTCGTGGGACGTAGCTGCGGCGACAGCTTGTACCCTTGGCAGAACCGCCAGTGACCAAAATATCTTGTACATATCCACTGCTGGTGCGAATGTCATTCCCATCAATGGCCAGACAGAGCCTGCAAAGGTGCTCGAAATTGACATCAGGCTTTAGTTGGCAGCAAGAAAGGCTTGCGGAAAATGAAGTCATCGAGTTTACTTCGAGCGGAGGGTGTCTTAGATAGACGAGAGTTGTGTTTATCACGAAGCAATGGCAATTGTTTTTATTCAATATATGCTGATCTAATAGAAAATCCATTGAGTGAGAAGTAGAGAAAAGAAATCCCCATCGCAGAGTCAGAATAACATGTCACTCAACGCACGGAAGAGAGGGTGGTGGTTTATCAACGCTTATCCTCTACATTTGCCCCCCACACAATTAATTGTACATGAAGCCATTGAACATTGAACCGGACTGAGTGAATAGGTCGGCACAAAGAGGGCCAAAATAAATGGGCCTGCTTCCGCTATTTTGACTTGATTGGCCATGTTTCTTCATCTCCTATGCTCAACTCCACGAACGGGACAAGATCGGACTTCAAAACCCCACCCGTATTCCCGTATGCCGATGATAAGCTTGGCTTCTGCTATCGGCATGCCCAACCGAAGGTTGATTACCATGATAAGACGGTGGCCCGTGCTCCTCGTCGGAATGAACTGCCAATTACAAAAGCCACTGGGCCGACATGGGCTTAGTCGGTAGCGTCGGCCGACAGTCGGACCTTGCATAAATACAGCATTACGACAGTGCAAGACACAAGACGACGCAAGATCCATATAAATATAGCCAATTGGCACTAACTATTATTCATTTGAGTAGCTTCTCATTGATTTATTTTGAACAATCAGTTACATACTCACAATGGCATTCACAGTCCTCTCCGACTCGCAGGTCAAGCAGATCCTGGCTTCTCTAACCAGTGAAGAATCTGCTGGTCTGGTAAAATCACTCGAGGATGCCCTGGTCAAGTACTCTTGCAATGATGAGAGACAATATCAGCCTCACCGCGCCGTCACTACTCGTCCAGATGGACAAGTAACTCTATACATGCCTGCGTCTACTCCTGATTTAGTCGGCACCAAAATCGTCGGTATCCGCCCATCAAATGTCCCCGCTCCCACCAACGCCGCGGGCGTCCCTGAGCCCGGCCTCAAGAGCGTTCTCACGCTTTGCGATGAGACAGGCCAATCCATTGGAGTGCTCAATGCGGCAGCTTTAACGGCATTCCGAACATCCCTGGGATCCATGCTCATGTACCGATTCCGCCGCAACACCGAAAACATTGTCGTCTTTGGCGCTGGTAAGCAGGCCCAGTGGCACATCCAGCTGGCTATCCTGCTCCGAGGCAAGGATATTCGCAACATCACCATCGTCAACCGTTCCGCTGCCAGAACAAAAGAACTCATCGACACAATTACCCAAGACAGCTCTTGGCCTTCCCATGTTACCATTTCGGTCTTTGATGGACAAGATCTCGAGACTCTGGTTGCCACATCTGACGTCATCTTCTGCACCACACCAAGCACAGAGCCTCTATTCCCCGCCTCATACTTGACATCAGAAAAGGCCACGTCCAAGACCCGATTCATTTCGGCCATTGGCTCCTACCGCCTAGACATGCAGGAGATTGACCCCGAGTACTTGAAGCAGGTGGTTGATCCCTCAGGAATTTTGTCGGGCTCAAACTACCAGGGCGGCACCATTTCAATCGATACCTTGGATGGATGTCTCCAGGAAGCTGGAGAGGTTGTCAAGGCCGGCATTCCGACAGAGAAACTGCTCGAGGTCGGACGCCTCTTCGACCCCAACAGCACCGCCAACAAAGATGAATTGAACAAGTGGTTGGAGGAGGGTCTGGTCATTTACAAGAGCGTGGGCGTTGGTGTCATGGACCTTGCTATTGGAAGGGATCTTTTGCAGCTTGCCAAGAAGAAGAATGTGGGTATTACCATGGACGAATTCTAAGAAAATATGATGAAACGAAATAAATACGAAGCTCTTGAGCCTTATAATGATATCCATCCTCAGCATGGAACCAAATGATATACAAGATAATAATGGTGACGTGTAATTTAGCCATGATTAGTCCAACGCAGAAAGTTGATCAGGCTTCAATACCAGGTAGAGTGCATACCTAGGATATCGGCCTCAGTAACCGGGCCACAGCGAGTTGCATATGATCCTAGCGGAAACCGTCGATGGTATGAGTGGAACTTTTTTGAGGTGCTCCCAACCAAGCCTGTCGCTACACTTACAAGATGGATTTGTGCAAACCTGAACTTTACTCATCTTGTACTGAGGGAGCCTATTGGACTGTGGGTGATACTCAAAACGAAAGAGGGGGTTTAAATTGCTATGTAGGTTCCAGCTATCATTTGAACACGAGAATGATTGAAGTACGAGGGCTGTGGGCCTAATATTGACCATTAGAGGATGCTGAGATTGCCTTTCTTTTCTTAACTATTGGCAACGTCAGAGGTGAAGTAAAATTAATGCAACCGCGGCGGCAAATAAAAAGTTGCTCCGTAAATATCACCCCAATTGCACGAAAACGGTAACTTATGCTATGCGATGGCGGTCAAGCCTTCTATGCCTCAACGAAACCACCTGTGTCAGGCTCGACATGGATCACATTAGCACGCTCGTCAACCTCGTAAATCTTCTTCTCCTTGGACGCTTTGACCGGACTCTTTGATGCAAAGATGTGGTCCAATTCTTCGAGCTACAGCACAAGCAAGGTTAGAAGGAATATGTACACATGTGGAGGAGGGCGACGCACAGTTCGGTTCTTGGTTTCAGGTACCAGGAAGTACAAGATGCCAGATTGAATAAAGCACCAGACACAGAAGACAATGTAGGTCTTCCAGGCAATATTTTTAAGCGCTACAGGGATACCGAACTGCATGACAAGCATTGCTAGTTAGAGTAACGTAACTGTTAGCACAAAAGTCCCCTCTTGCCAATTCGCAGCTGCCAGAATGGAAGAGAAACATACCTGCCGAGGTAAAAAGAGAGCTGAAAGCCATCCCCTTGGCTCTGATCTCGTAGCTGAGAACTTCCACCGGGTAAAGGGCTTGCAAAGGCGTCCAGCCAACGGAGTAGCAGATCTGAAAGATGTAGACCCAAGCCAAAACAGCCCTACTAACAGAAGGCGAAACAGCATTTTGTTGCGCTTCGGAATCGATATCTGTGATGTTTCCGATGGAAGCGGGGACCGTGACGCCAATCCAACAGAGACCACAGACAATGTTTACGATAATGAGCATAGGGCGGCGACCGACCGTATCAGTGATGCTAGCTCCAGCTGCAGCAAAAACAATTTGAATGGCGTTCATACCAAGAGCGACATTGGTCTGCGTCTTGTCGCCGCGGATTCCAGCTGTATCGAGGAAAGCGCTAAGGTAATACGAAACAATGTCTGGGAGAAGGAAAGAAAAAAAAGAATTAGCTTTTACCCTTCATTCCAATTGATAGAGGAAGAGGGAAGATGAACGTACTGTTGCCGGCCCATTGTCCGAAGAGAGACACAAGACAGTTGCAAGTGAGACGGTAGAAGGAGGCACGGCTCGCGAAGAGCGCGCGGTAATCCCACCACCTCTTGTCAGTACCGTCCATCTCCAGATGTTGCTCGTACTCAGTAAGCTGGAGCTTTACCCATTCGCTTTGAGGGTTGCCGTGGCCGTGGAGCCTGACCAAGTTGCTTGTAGCCATCTCCGTTTTTCCGCGGGTGTACAGCCAGCGCGGGGACTCGGGGAGCCACATGGCGCCGAAGGCAATGATGCAAGGGAACATCAACTGGAGGCCAACCGGGATCATCCATGAGGTGTTGCCTTCGTAGTTGAGGCCACCTCGTGCGGCACCGCTGGCAACGATGGCGCCAACGGGCCACATGACGTTGTACAGGCCGGTAATGACGCCGCGGTGGGCCGGGTGAGAGATTTCGACGACGTAGACAGGTCCAGCAGCGGCAGCGATACTGACACCGAACCCAAGGAAGAACCGACCGGCCATGAATTGATCAACGCTAGCGGTGAGGATGGTGGTAATCTGGATGATGACGCCGATGACAATGATGGACGCGCCAATGGTCATACCAGCCCTTCGACCCCACGTATCGATGGCGGGGCCAACAAAGGGAATAGCCACAACCGATCCGATCTGATACATGGAGGTGACGATGCCTGGAAAGGTAAACTGTCAGTCATTTTGAAGCAGTGGACGGGGTTTGGAGGCAAGAAAAAAAACATACCAGCTCCAATTCCAGCATTATCCACGGCAAAAAACTTTTTGAAATGTTTGTTGGCGAGAAGTGTGCCGAAAAGAGAGCCATCGTATCCATTGGCAGTCGAGCAGCAGAAGGCCACAAAACTGGCAATGATGAGAATTGGAGCTGCCATCTTGGGTGGCGGCTCCTTCATCATGGCCTGCTGAAAGGCTTCATCCCCAATGACAGTTTTGGTGGCTGCCACCCGGGGAGCGAAATCGGGCTATATTATCGAAGTTAATAACGCCCATGATCCATCCAGTTTGATTAAAAAATGGCATCAAGAATGGAGTCGAGTTCAACTTACATCTTTTTCATCGTGTATCGAGGAGGAGCCCATGTTGAAAAATGTCAATCGATGCTGGACGAGTTGATTGAAGCTTGGGTTGTAGCGTCTCAACAAAAGAAGGAGGCCGACGGTTGAATTATTTATCAAGGCGAGGTGTAACGAGATAGGGTCCAGCTGCAACATGGCTCTACGAGTGTAACCGAGCCATGGTTGGCTTTCGGGTCAGATGCTCTGTGAGTCCGAAACGAAATCAGCCATTATTCCAGACCTGGCACCGTTCCTTCATTTGGGCAGGCCCGTCGGACTCTACGTTCCGCGAGGCATCCACCAGGACGAGTTTCAGTGGCCGAGAAGGGCCTCGTGTCTTGCCTTGCATCTCGGACAAGATAGACGGCCAAGGGCCGATTGCCTGAGCTGGTCTTGTTTGATTTCGGGTCTCCTCGCCGCTGGGCCTCGCGCAGGATCAAACCAATGCTTCTTGATTTCGGCCTTGCCCCCAAAAACCTGAGCCTCGCGTGGCATCGAGCTGCGGCTGTTTTTTTGATTCGGCTGGCCGAGCCGCCGAGCTTGGCAGGAGTACCAAGACAGCAGTACCTGCCAAGAAATTGTGTGAAGCTTAGGCGGCCCGTTGTTCCGCCTGGTCTCCCTTGGCTGTGCCTCTCACACTCGGCTCGCTTCCCCGCAATCCCCCTCGGTTCCTCCACCAACGACAGCTCACTTTGCCCCTAGCGGATCATCGGGAGCACATTCGAGCGTCGCTAACCACTGAGCGATTCGATTGGTTGTGGAAGGGATGACAACACTGCTCCTTACTGTACTGGTTGGTGCACTTGGATGGCATGATTCGTATAGAATGCGGCCAAGGGGGATGGTATTCCCGTAGCACAAATCAGTTCCTCCACGCCACAGCAGAGCTGAACAACAGAAGACCGTCGACCCTGCACTCCTGCGGCGTCTACATGGTTCATATGAGCGATGCGAAGCGATACCATCCTTCACGTGTGTAAGGCCGAGTGACAAACCAGCCACCTCTCTTCGCGTATGCAAAATACGGTAGCCGCCGGATGCGCGCTCCCGTTGCTGAGAAAATATCCAATCCAGCTGATTCTCTCCATCCTTCAACATTTTATTCTACTCAAATCATACCTCAGTCCCAGTCTCATGCTCCCGCCCTTCCTCTCATCACTATCTCTCTTCACTTTCTCTCTCGTTTTAGTCCTGTGGCGACCTCCGTGTGCTCCTCGTCCAAATTCTTGTTTTTGGTAAACAGAGAGGCGATGAGACTGCCTGCTACAACGCAGGCGCTCTCGGCCCACGCGTCTTGAATACCCCGCAAGTGCGCCTCAAGTTCAATCAACTTTTCATATTCCTCTGGCGTCTCTATGAAGAAGACATCAGCTTGCGCTTTCCTGACAGAAAATGCCTTCGCTACTGCTCCATCGCTACCCTGTCCATTCAACTGCGGTTTCCGAGCAGTCATTCTGTTTGCAGAAGCGGCCAACCCGATCACATCGACAATAGCAGGCACAATGTTTTTCACGGTGCTAAAACTGGAAGTGGTAGCAGCGCTGTTTTAAGGCGGAATGTTACTCTGCAATGCAATCAATCCCAGCTGGACATTAGTCCACACTCCCACTCCCACTCTTACTCCCACAAACCACCTGGAAGATAATGATCTTGCTCCACGTTTCCGACTCGGCTACGTCGGGTCACAGGTCGTAAATAAAGGTTTGATGGCGCAAATCCAACTCATATCGGCCACAAGTTGCGGCCAGTGATTTGAGAAGGAGGTGTAGCAGCAGCCGTTGGAGTTAGAGAAGGTGCGAATGGTAGTAGCAAGGCTTTTGAAAAGCGAGCATATTCCATTCTTCGTGCTCTCGATTTCAATCGGTCTCTCTCAAATTCAATTCAACTGTAGGCATCTACATGCTCGAACAGTGCTACAAGGTTAGGTAGCCTTGGAGATTCACTTGATAATCCCCAAACCCACAGATACACATTCTTAAATATAGCTCAAGATCCATCCCTCCTCATTATTCGATTCATTTTTCAAGATTTTCTAACTACCGTCATTTATTACAATGTGCCTTTGACTCTGCCGTCTGACATTTTCTTTCTCTCTCGCTCAATTTCGTTGGGCTTTTGCGTGGGAATGTTCCTTTGTGAGCTGAAAACCAGCAAGTCTAATTTCCCTCACGAACATAATTTCAAGAAATACAGAAGC
Organism: Calonectria pseudoreteaudii; assembly: GCA_001879505.1. Classification (NCBI taxonomy): domain Eukaryota; kingdom Fungi; phylum Ascomycota; class Sordariomycetes; order Hypocreales; family Nectriaceae; genus Calonectria; species Calonectria pseudoreteaudii. The sequence goes on from KV875232.1 coordinate 2,125,161, forward strand.
CACTACATCTAACACTCCTCTGAGCAGTGTTTCGGGAGCAAGCAATAGTCTCGCTGCCACCAATCGCGCAAATTCAGATAATACAGAGTGGATCTTTTCAGATACCCAAAACTCTGACGGTACCCTATAATATGTATGTCCCGCTCAACACGGGGGTCTATCCAAGCAGCTTCAGTGTGATACATTTGATGGACCTTATTCAAGGTCTGAATATGTGCGTGTGCTCATCGCCCGTTCGGAGCAGAGATGAATCCAGCTAGTTCCTCGCCTATCAATATTTGCGTGGGCGGCATTGCCCAGAATACCATGCAAGCCTTGCTCTCATTAGGTTATGAGCGAACCACATGCGATTTTATCCCAACCAGTTAGAGTCAAAAGCGTACGTGGCAGTTAGCTGCTCCACCAGCATTCTGTCGACATCTATCGGCTATTAGCCAAATAAAGCCATGCCTTGTCGTCCAAAAGCAAGTCAAGGACCCAGATCATGGTTAATTATGGATTGGTTGACTTGAAATTCATTTGAGCATATAGCCTTTGCCTTTGTTCATCGGTTCTATTTCCAGAATACGGTGCGCGACGATTTCCATCAATTGCATAGCCACCGGCTTGTCGACAGCGTGACCACCAAGAAACCTTCGCATCACTGTATTTGGACACCTACGCCAGGGGTCATCATCCCCGAAAGTAAAATCCAAAGGCCCGAAATTATGCTTTGCCCCAGTTACAAGCATTCTCGCGGTCGGCACTCGCATCTCCAGCTCAGGGGTGGACAGGCTGGACCCGACCGGGTTCAGACTGACACTTGAAGCGAAATAAACTTAGTTTTATTTGTGTAGAGGCCTTGTTTTCCTGGGGTCGCACGGGGGCTCAGAGACGCCATCAGTTTAATCTATCTCGCGGGTTTGAAACATGTCTTCTACGGCCCTCATACATGGCATGAGAAATTGCCAGTACTTGAACCGACTGCCAAGCTAATCGACGGGTATATTCCGGGAACCAACCAACGAAGCTAGTGCTTTCAGACGTAATTCATATCCCTGGACTAAGGTGTCTTAGTGGGAGTTTTGGACCGTTCGCTTCCATCACGACGAGCGAGATGATGTGATCCGTGAGGGCATTCCAATTCCGATGTCGACGTCGACTGTGAAACAGTTTGTTTCATGGAATGACACATTACTCATTTCGCCCAAGGTGCTATTTTTCAAAAGCCGCTACTTACTCATGAGACAACCTCAGCAGAGACTCACTGAAGAGTCTCGACTTTTAACCGAGAGACATTTCCGCAAGCTACCTTGTGACCGCCTCATCGACTCTGATCAGCTGAGCGGGGGTTAGGGCAAGGCTCCCCAAAAGCAAAACACAGGAATCGGGAGGGCCATTCCCGAAGAAACGAGATTAGCCAATCGTATTGATAGATACTATCAGAAGACGTGTAGAAACATGTTTCCCGTGTTCAGGTCCGGGGGTGGTGAAGATTATGTCTCAGTCAGGTCATGCGGAGCCCTTTGGCGTCTGCGCCATTGTCATTCGCTGGAACTAACGACTCGACCATCAAGCCTCATTCACAATTGTCACTGAGGTTTCCCTGTGTCGATTCTGGTGATTCCGCTGTCAGGAAATGCAGTCGCAGCGCGTTCTCCGCGCGCCCGAGATCGCGTCAATCGGACAGGCCAGCGAACGCCACTGACATCTCGAGAGGGGATACTGGCACAACTCGTCGCCAGAACCACGCCATGAGGCGCCATCCAGAGCGGCACCTGAAATTGACACCCCGTCGGACTGCACGGTCCAGACCAGCCGTGTTGAGCAAAACCGCGAATGGACGGGATTGCCGTCAAGATCTGCAACTACGGATAATGCTAGCTATTCTCGTATTAAGCTGATCTATTTTTTTTTGTGCCACGCGAGATGCAATTGTGCCTGCCCCACAGTCCCCTTTTATGCGAGCCCGTTCGTTAAGCACAGAGCGTCAAAACGTCCGCGGCTTTCGGCTGCAATTTAATATTAATGACGTTGCACCAGCTCTCTGGGGAGCGCGAACGGCCCAGAAAGACGCAGGTCTCACCAGCTGACTTTGCTGGCTGCCTATCTTGACGACTGATTGTGCCGTCTCCATTCATGGCGTCCGGTGAGGCTTTGCGATGTCAGCAACCAGCAGACACTAAAACAACCCTTTTTCTCCGCTCGGAATTGTTCGCAAAAAAGCAATTCGGATCCCGAGAGATCCATAATTCGACTGGGCTCCCCCCATGGCAGCTCGACGGGAATTTTTATGCAGGCTTTGATGAGCGAGGGAGCTACATGCTGCAGCGCATCGAGACTTTGGAGCTAGCACAGGAACAGAAACGAGCCACCCACTTGGCGCGAGTGCAACCCCCATACCTGCAGCGCTGAAGACTCTTAGCCAGGCACCGGGTCGGAACTGGGCGTCGCGACCCCTGGCGGGCTTTGGCGCCAGGGTGGTATTCGCCAACTCAAGGGCCCCCCCTTCTTCCCCTTTAGCGTCAGGCCATGGCATGAGCTAACGATATCCTCTACCCAGAAAGAGACGGCCCGATGGGTAATTTCGCCGTGACCAGGGTGTGGCAGTGTGACTTACGCGAGATGAATAAAAGAAGCTGGCCCCCCTCCTGGTGGTTCTAGTCGCTCTGCGTTTAACGGGTGTTCGACGACTTCAATTCACGACTGCCGGGCGCCTAATGGGGGTTGCGAGTCACAGATGGCTCCGAAATCCCACGTCGCCCTTGCGGCGGCGTCGTTGTTCCTGACGAGATATCTTGCTATGGCTGGTGAGTAGGGTTTGGAAAGCAGTAGTAAACAGGACGGGGGGAGGGAGAAAGAAAGAGAAAAGGTGGACTGACTCGAATTTCTGTGCAGATTGCAATCTTTCATCGAATCAAACCAGCATCGAATCTCCAAGCGACGCAAGCAGCATCTCGACATGTACCACCATCGATGGCGCACTTTCACTCCTTATGAATAATGACGGCTCCTCGTGGTCATCCAGCGGAGCCACACTCGACCTGGGCACCGTAGCCTCAATCGACGCTGGCATGGTCATCTACCCGCCGTACCAGCCCAAGAAGACGACTGTTTCGGCAAGCAAGCTCAAATCGATTGGTGGCGGATTCACCATCTGGAACTCAGACACGTCCAACGACATTCAGAGTTTCGTCCTCAACTTCCCGGCTCTCACATCGGTGGCCAAGGACTATGCTCTGACTGGTGGATTTTCTTCGGTGTCGGTCACCCACGGCACTGGACTTGAAGTAGGCAAGATGATGCGGATATACAGCACAGCTCCTCTGAGCACGCTGGATTTCGGTGGTCTGCAGACGACGAATGGAGACTTTTCCGTCGACACTAACACGGATCTGAAGACGCTCACAGTGGGGGATTTCACAACCGCAAACAAGGGCTTTGCGCTGCAGACCAACGATGTCCTCGACTCGGTGTCGTTTCCCAAGCTCAAGACTGTGAACGGAGACATCAACATCTACCAGAACTCGGCCTTGAAGTTCTTCAGTCTCGAGGCTCTCGAGTATGCCGAAACCATCACCTACTCGGATAACGCGGACAGCGCAACCCTTTACTTCCCCGCGCTTTCGTCCCTCGGCAACAGCAGCAACTCATCCACCACCATCAGCACCGCGTCCGAGATCATGTTCTCTGCTCTTCGCAACGTCACGGGCGCCATCTCTTTCACGTCAATCGCCTCCGAGGAGCTCTCGGTGCCCCTGGTCAAGACCATCAGCGAGAGTATCACGGTGACTGGCAACAGCGCCTTGACCACCTTTTCCCTGCCCCGTGTGAGCGCGGTGGGGGATATCGCTATCAACACCAACGACAAGCTCGCCAACTTCACGGCCAATGCGCTCAAGACGGCGCGCACCATTTCTCTCAAGGGCTCCTTCACCAACGTCGAGTTCTTTGGGCTCAAGGAGGTGACGGGCGACTTCAAGGTGGTGGGCAGTGACTCGATGGACTGTTACTGGTTTGACGAAAATATCCAGAAGATTGTCAAGGGCAAATACTCGTGCGTTGGGAACCACGACCAGAAGGACAGATCGTCGAGCACGGGAGGAATTGAAAACACTGAAGGAAACGCATCCGACTATTACATTTCGACAGACGGCAGCGGAAGCGGTAGCGGAAGTGGGAGCTCGGGAGACAGTGGGTCAGGAAGCAGTAGCGGAAGCGGCTCCAGCAGCGGGGGCGGCGGCGGCCTGTCCCCGGCAGCTAAGGCCGGAGTCGCCATCGGAGCCATCATGGGCTTCGTGCTGATTGGCATGGCGGGCTTCTTCTTCTGGCGGAGGAGACGGGCGTCTACCAACAGTGCGCCGCAGCGCATGGAGAGCCGAGACAGCGACGAGAGCAGGCGCAACCCCTTTGACGGCGCCATGCTGGGCGTGCACACCAAGATCGAAGCGCAGAACCCGAGCCCCTCGCCCAGCCTGGGCGCGCTGAGCTTCGGCCGCAACTCGTTCCTGGACGCGTCGGGCGCCTTTGCCGACAAGACGCTCAAGACGATCCGCCGCGTGAGTGCGTCGTCGTCTGGCGGCTCCGACACGCTGCGTGAGCGTGAGCGCCAGCATGAGCGTGACAGGCTATGAGTCTTGCCATAGCAAGTCTCGAGTCTCGAGTCTCTGTCTCTCTCTCTCTCTCTCTTTCTGTCCCTCGTTTGGAGTTCCTTGGGGAAGCGAAAATAAAAGGCCGGGTTATGTTCACACAATACAATGCTATATTTTATTTTGTAATTAGATATCTCACGACAAGCGCAGTCATCAATCTCATATAGTAATGTTTTTATTGGGAACAATATTATTCGGCCGTTCTTTTTTGGGAAATCCGCTTGTGACATATGATGGACAAGAGTTTTGGAGGGTGGAGCTTATCCGGGTGGGGCGGCGGCTTCAGGGTAGGGGGGGGGGGGGCAATTGTCCGAGCCGGAATTGCATCATGATGTTTTTAGGGTTTTTGGTTGTTGGTTGATCTTCAATTGATGGATGGGGGGAGGGATCTAGGTTGTTGTTTTCTGGTCTAGTCTCCATTATCTTATCAATTGTATTTTGTTGAATTGGACAGGCTGTACCCCGATCTGCGAATGCATTGTCCTCACCTTGATTTAATTGTGGTTGTCTCGCAATGATGCCAAGTAAACAACATGAACAGAATAACGCGACACAATTGCTAACGACTTGTTTTATCCCTGACAATTTCCAAATTGGTATTATGATAAAGAGCGTCTCGTTCATTCAATTTGAACCTCTCGCGTCTCAATTGAGCTCCAAGCTCTTTCTTACTCCCTGGACAGACATTACATGAGAGGCGGCCTTCGTACCACGCTAAAAGTGCCAGCGCACCATCCTTTCAGGCTGTTTTTGGCGCATCCATGAGCTCCAGCTCAGCTGTCATTCCCACTCCCACAGCACACAGCACACAATCTACAGCGCGCAGTGACGTAGCTCTCCAGTTTATTCCCCGCTGTTAGCAGCAGCTCGCGGGCCCTGCTGCGTGCCTAACGCGAAACCCCCCCTCTTGTTCTCTCAGACACGGCGGATAAAGTGGGCTCGCCTGCTAACAAAGCTGTCTGCTTGAAACAAAAGCCCATTGCCCGCTCCAAGCGAGGCTGGCGCCATTCAAACGACAATCCCAGCGCAAACGTGTGTGGAGTGGCCGGATGATCCCCGAGTCCTTGCCGTGCAATGAGACGGCGTCGCTCCGGATTGCAACCGTCTCATGGGCTCTCGCGCCCCACCGCGATGCTCCCATCCATGTTGAACGGCCGACCCCTCACCTCCAAACACGAGCTGACGAAACAACCGTCGGTGAGGTTGGCATCGGTTCTTGGAAACGGTGTCCGTTTTTGGAGATACTGTGCAGTTACTTGAACCCTTTTACGTCTCCCTTTTGCGTCTCCTTCTCGTCATCCCTTCCTCCTCTTCCTCCTCCCCATTCATTCCCTTCCAGGACTGGTATCCTGGTGTAAAACAGCTCCAAAGCCAACCTCCAGCATCATGACCGTCCCCCAGCCCACCACCTACCCTCGCCCCGACTTCCAGCGAAACCCCCTCCGCTGGGAGTCCCTCAATGGGCCTTGGGACTTCATCTTTGACGACGACGATGTCGGCCTCTCAGCTCTCTGGCAGCACTCCGGCCTGCCTGACCAGGTCGCCATCGCCGGCGTCGGTGCCCGCGACAAGGCCTCGGAAGTCAGCGAGGCCGTCACCAAAGGCATTGTTGGCGACATGCTGACCCTCATCAAAGACAACACCTTTGCCAAGGGCTCGCAGGCCACAAACTCCAAGACCAAGATCCAGGTCCCCTTCGTTTTCCAGTCCCCCGCCTCGGGCATCAACGATCGCGGCGTCCACGAGGTTCTCTGGTACGAGCGCTCCATCAGCGACCTGCGCACCGCCCAAGACAAGGAGACAGGTCACCGCCTTGTCCTGAGGTTTGGAGCCGTTGACTACATCGCCAAGGTTTGGGTCAATGGCAAGTACATCGGCGGCCACCGCGGCGGCCATGTTCCCTTTGAGCTCGACGTCACCGACGCAGTTGATGCCCATACCGAAACCAGCCATCGCCTGACGGTCCGCGTCTACGACTCAGCCTACGATCTTACACAGCCTCGAGGCAAGCAATACTGGGCCGCAAAGCCTGAGAGCATCTTTTATACTCCCTCTGGTGGTATCTGGCAGAATGTCTGGCTCGAGGTGGTCCCGGTTGCTCGAATTGCCGACAGCAGCCACGGCACCGTCATCAAATCCAACGACATTTACTCTGGAAATCTGCGCAGCGACATCTTCGTCGTTGGTCGACGCGCTGGTCAGAACGTGAGCGTTGAAATCGAGGCTAGCTTCGCTGGAGTCTCAGTTGCCAAGTCTGACAAGGTCGCCGTGGCCCGCGAGAGCAACTTTGCCTCCGTCGAGCTTAACCTGCGCCTGTCCGAGGCTCAACAATCGAGCCTTCCCGCGTCCGTCTTCCAGGGCGCACCCAAGGATGACGCATTTGCTTGGCGGGACGGCCTTGCGCTCTGGTCTCCAGAGCACCCTCAGCTCTACGATCTGACCATTCGATTGCTGGATGACTCTGGAAATACCCTTGACGTGGTTAACACGACGACTGGAATGCGATCCATCAATTGGACTAAGGGCGATGGCCTGTGGAGGCTCAATGACAAGCCCTATTTCCAGGCTCTTTGCTTGGACCAGGGCTACTGGCCCGAGACATTCATGACTCCTCCTACTGCAGAGAGCTTGAAGTTGGACATTGAGTTGGCGAAGAATATGGGCTTCAACGGCTGTAGAAAGCACCAGAAGGTCGAGGACCCTCTCTTTTACTACTGGGCCGACAAGCTCGGTTACCTGGTTTGGGGTGAGATGGCCAATGCCTACCAGTTCAGCTCCGACTACGTTGATCGCTTCAACGCTGAGTGGACTGAGGCTGTGAAGCTTGTCATCAATCGCCCCTCTATCGTCACCTGGACTCCTGTCAACGAGAGCTGGGCTTACACCTCTCTCAAGGACAACGTTGACCAGCGTAACCACATCCGTCAACTTTACTACCTCACCAAGTAAGCATATCAGATTCAACTAAGTATGAACAAGACTAATATGAAAAAAAATCTAGGGCCCTTGATAACACTCGAAGCATCAACGACAACTGTGGCTGGGAGCACGTCGTTACTGACCTTACCACCTTCCATGACTACAGCGATGGCCCAGAGCTGGAAAAGACTTGCTCCACTTTGGAAGGAATTCTTTCTAAAAAGGCTGACCGCGAAGTCTTTGTCGCTCCCATCCCAGGTGTTGACCCTGGCGCCACGCATCTCCCTGGCGCTCCCGTCATGAACACTGAGTTTGGAGGTGTCAACATTGCGCCTGCCAAGAAACCCGAGAATGATGAAGACAACAGAGACTGGGGATATACGACTGCTACCGATCCTGATGACCTGCTCAAGAGAATCGAGCGCCTGGTCAAGGGCGTTGTTGATGGAGGAATTGCCTGCGCCTTTGTTTATACACAACTGTAAGAATTTTCACGTCCCAGAAATGCTTGAGATGGTAATTTAGCTAACTATCTACGCAGTGCCGATATTGAGCAAGAGGTCAACGGTGTTTACACGTTTGATCGCAAGGAGAAATTGTCATCAGTCAAGGTCAAGGCAATGATTGACAAGGCTGTGCAGGGTTTTTACGACAGGGTTAATAAATAGGGATTTGATCGCCCTAATGAATAATGGATGGTAGTTAATGAATAGATACATTGTTCACTGTGAGTGAAAGAGAATTGAAATTTTTTCAAGAAGAAAAAAAGAAAAGAAAAAAGTACGAATCATGGTGACTTGACCAATTACGAGGCAGCTGAGACGTTGATTGGTGATGACAGTTCCACTTAGGCTGAAGAGTGATGCTCGTCATGTTTCAAAATTTTACGCATGCACGCGTAGATGAAGGATAAAAAGTTTATCAGGAGAAAATATGATACAAGCAAACGAAAATCAAAATGTTTCTCTAGTTTGTAGGGATGAAATATGGCAGCGAGCGTGTGGGTACTGTTTTTTCTGCACCCAGCGGTTCCGGGCTGAAGGCAGGTTTTTGCTATGGCAAGACGCCACGCCCCAACCTCACACCAGGCAGAAAATGACAATAAAACCATCTAGACGGATTCGAAATAACTCGGACTAGCAGATTCCCATGATGATATCCCGTGCCCAGTGGTCCATGCAGCTCTTTGATTCATCATGATGGCGGGGGAGCAGTGAGACGGAGTCACGTGACTACACATGAGGTAGCTTCCATGCTAGCAGCAATCTCCATCGCATCATGTGCGCCGGGGCTGGCAGCTGGCAAGCAATCGTCTGTTTTCGCCCGCCTCACGGGCTGTGGCCGCAGTTGGCATAACCTCGACGACCTCATCATCTCGCTTTGCGCGCGACAAAGAACAACACGGCTGTAATTGAATGCCCGCGCCCGCCACGCGCCCGACCGGACGCTGGACACGCGATGCCGTCGACTCGGCCCCAGGCCGACGCCGACGGAGCCTCATCCGACACGCTGCGCATCCCCGAACCCTATGGATCCAGCCTCCAGGTCCGCGGCGCGCGAGCTGCGAGGAGAATCTACCGCGCAATGGGCGTCTGGCCCTGGGACATTGTGCCCGAGTCGCCCCCCAAGATCTGGGCCATTAACCTGCTCGAGGACCTCGCCCTGGTGGTCGAGCACGTCGCCAAGGACCCCGACGAATCCCTCGAGGGCCTGCGCGCCGAGCTGCGGAAGTCGCTCGCACGCGACAGGAAGCCCTCGTACACGGGCAAGCTGATGGCCCAGGACGTCCACGCCGCCAAGAAGCGCTTCGTCAAGGCATCGCAAACTTCTCCTGGCCCGGACCGGAAGCCCGACGACGCTGACGAGAACGGCTTCTCGGAGCGGCGATCTGGCAGAAGACGCCGCGCCAATAGCCAGAACTCGCCCAGCTCGCCGCCGGGCCCGTCGTCCCGCCATGTCACCTCGCCTGAGGGAAGCGACGAGTACTTGGCCTCGTCCATTACGGTAGCCCCAGATCCTGCACCACCTTCTCCTACGCAATCTCGCGGCATCAAGCCTCTCAAGAGATCCGGATCTGAAATACCAGTCTCCGACGACAAGAGAATTCGACCCAATTCCCCAGAGGGTTCTCGACTTTCCGCTGCACAGAGCTTGATGCTCTTCAGCTCCCCCATGCCATTTCACATGACGCCTCAAATCCCCCCCAACAACTCGGTTTGTGCCTCTCGGTTTTTCGCTTAAAATGACTCTACCTAACCTTGCATAGCATGTAAAACCCCCGCCTCCTCCTCCTCCTCCTCGTTCCCTGTACGCAGGCAGCCCTCATGAACCCTTGCAGTCGGCTGCCGCTATTTTCACTTCTGCCATCGATTCCCACACCCGATCATTACGCGAATCCCTCGTCTCTGTCCAAAAGGACATGTTCCCACACCGAACCATACACCAAGAAGCCGTGGGAAAGCTGAGAAACTGCCAAGGAGGCGTCCGGCTGCTCCAGGATGACCTTGAAGAATGCAAGGAGAAGCTCAACCGTCTTCATGAGGAGACGGCAGCTCAAGAAGCGCTGGCGCCGCAGCTCCAAGCGCTGCAGGAAAACAACATGACGCTGCCTCCGGAAATCGCACAGGCCATCCGAAGCTATGATTCTCGCCGGTCTGCCAAGATTGACGAGGTCAAGAAGCAGGAGGCGGCCATCAGCGCCAAGGCAGACAAGCTCGAGCGTGCCAGGGAAGAACTGCACGCGGCAGAAAATGACTGCAGCGCGCTTGATGCAGAGATTCAGCGCCTGCAGTCGGTAGTCAGCCACCACACGGAGGCGACGCGGCTGGCGCACATGTTTAGTGTAATGGTGCAGCTGGGGCCGGAAGGGTTGGCCAGCATTGAGCGGATATACCCCGAGATTGGTTCTCTCCTGGAGTCGTTGCTGGCGGCAAGGGGAAACCTTGCCGCGCAGCAGTCGTAGCTCTCACAATTTGAAAAGGCCGAGTGAGGTTGGGGGGCTGGCTTTACAGGTAGACGGCGCTGATGTTTGTAATATGTGAGCTTGAGATGTGTGATTGATGATGATGGCGAAGGGTTTTGTTATTGGCACAGCATGGGTTAGGAGTCTGATGATGCATCTTTACATTACAACCTACATGTACCTTATAAGGCTTTTATATACATAGGATATGGTGTCTTGTACGAGGCATCTCCTAAGAAAGATAATACGACGAGTCATCTCATCGGCCCCACGGTTGTGTGTGGGCATATTTAAGCAGGCGCAGTGTGGAAATGTATTCAAGTCATGACGCCAATGGGTTGCGGGCTGCATGAATCCAAATTGTGCCGGCACCTGACAACAAAAACAAGCGGTTCTGTGGTCTAGTTGGTTATGGCATCTCGCTAACACCGAGAAGGTCCCCGGTTCAATCCCGGGCGGAATCACATTTTTGCTTTGAGCGACAAATTTTCTTTTTTTCCACGCCATCCTTCTTTTGTCCATCATGTCGCCAACAGAGTGGCGGCTTAAGATGCAAACTCACATTGGCTCGCTCTGTGCTAGTGCCCTTTCTTAGTCGTTGCCAAGCAACTCGCTTGATCAAGATGCCGCCTCATGTATTCGTAGTCCATGGCCCAATTCCACAGTGTTTCTTTTCCCCTCCTTCCAGCCGTTGCCCACCTTTTTTTCTTGTCTCATGATACTGTGACTTTTTTTGCTTACACTGTGAGGCTTGGCATTCATCATGGGATCGTTTGATTGCTTTTGCGCCGTGTGCGGCGGCTCGCTTGGGAAGCCGCAGATCGGATCGCTGAATGTGCGAGCCTTGGCACGTCGCGACCGCCGCGTGGCCAGGAAGCGATCCAAAATGAGGCAAAATCGAGATGCTTCAGAAGGTGGAATCGGTGATGCGGATTCTGACTCTGGTTCTGATGACGAGGATAATGATGATGATGATGCTGAAGAATCTGAAAACGGTTCGGATGCCGAGTATACTGAGGATGCCGACGACGATTGGCGTCCAGATGAGGAACAAGATGAGGAAGATTGGTATCCTGAGGACGAGGACCAAAGCTATGATCCACGTATCGTGAGCGAACAAAGCTTGGAGTGGCTGAGTGACATCCGATGTCTAGGCTTTAATCCAAATGCGAATGGAGCGAACAGGTAATTGAGAATACTCTTTCAACTTAAAACGAGCTGCTGAGAAAGAAAAAAACTGTAGGACTTTTATTACTGGCCTAGCAAGCTATGACAACCATGTAAGTTATCGAATAATGCGTGTCCTCATGCGCTGACTAACCACTGTACAGGGCGTTATTGAGGTTTCTCAAGGGGATGGTAAGAGAGGTCTTTGATATCCACCATCGAAATAGCGCTAATTGACTCCCCGGCAGATCCCAACCAACCCGATAATACATCAAAGTTTGGCTGGTTAGTGGCAAAATCACTTGACAGGTAGTAGCACCGCTGACAGATGCTAGTTATGAGGCATGTGGTCCGGAGGGAATCGCAGTCTTCCCCCTTCACAGTGCGTGCCACGAGATGCTGGCGAGGGTGATTTTGCATGGACGGGAAAAAAGCAAAATCGACAATGATGTCCTCTATGACGCCATGTCTCGACTCAGCTGGCAACAACACGGCACGCGTCTTGATTTGGACTATGGAAACATTACAGGCATCGATCAGTTTTGGGAGCCTGTGCCAGGCGAGGAGGTCAGACTTTTTTTTCTCTTCACTAACTCTCGTCCATCATAATTGACTTGATTGATAGTTTTCCGTCTTTAACCCCTTGCTAGCGGAGGAGTTTGGCGACCTTGTCTCCAAGCAGATGAGTTCGGGGACCTTTCAAGCAGCTGAAAAGACGCCCATTTCTGGGCCCTTGAACCAAGACAACGACTGCTTCTCCAGGCTAACACCGCAGATTCTTCTCATAATTCTCAAGTATTTATCAGGAGATGATGCCCTAGCGTTCTCGCAGATATCTCGACCCGTCTATCACGTCACAAACAATAATGAATTCTGGAAACGGTTGATCTTGGGCGCAACACCATGGCTCTGGGATCAGGACGACACTTTGAGTGAGGAAGCTCTTGCTTGTGCTGACTGCAAGAAGTTGTATGTTTGGTTGGACTCTGTAACTGCCCCAAAATACGGCGTTGGCGCTCCATTCCTTGCCATGACCAACCGCAGGCGCATTTGGTATGTATGCACTCAGATATCAAGCCGGTATTACGAACTGGAAGAGCGGAGCATCAATAGCCAGCCAGAGCAGGTCTTGATCGAGACATCCCATTGCCCAGGCATGGCCAGAGTGTCGCATTTGGATCCCCCCAAAGACATCGACACTCAAAAGGTCTTCTGGCTTTATTCGAGAGAGGAGATCCGCGACTCCTCGGCTGTTGTGGAGACCTTTTGGGACCAGTCAGGAGCTCTGGCGGGCATAGGACTTGTCATGAGGACCAGTCAGCGGATGCTAGGTGTCAGCTCCACGAAATTGGGACATTCCAAGACTACGGTGCGGATCGATTCTGCGGGATTGATATCTGCTATTTATTTACACCTGGGCCTTGGAAAAGAGCCTGGAAACCAGAACGAGCTTTTCATTGTGGGTGTCAGTGTGAGTGCAACCCGTTTTTTTTTCAGAACTGAAGCATTGTATCTGAACCTCCTAGATTGTATTCCCATCTGGGCCCAAGTACGAGCTCGGCAATACCGCAACCAGCTTTGGTGTCAGACCCCTGGTTGTGTCAAATGACCACTCCTTGATTGGCCTCGAGGGACAGTTGAATTCGGTAAAGATCGCTACCATCTGCCTAAATGAAATCTAGTCTGACCCCCCATTACTAGGATGGTACCATTCTGCGGCTGGGTCTTCTCGAGTGTCCAAAGGAACGGGAGGACAGTCCCCAGCCGGAAATATCGAACGAAAGCATTGGCAAGAGGCTATTTTGGGCACCTTCTTATCTCGTTCCAACCTTGGGAGCCTCGTATAGCATGTCTGCGCCAGTTTGGTCACATCTGCCCTTGGGTCTGCTTCCTCTGTTCCCGCGGCCCCTTGCTTGCCCAGAAGATAATCTCTGTCCGTACCATATACTCTTATGGGCAAAAGATGTCAAGGAGCTCGAGAAGATAGCGCGCATCTCCGTCCTTGTTGCATCTCCCGAGTCTGAGAGCCCAGCCTCCAATTTACTTGACGTACGCGCCGAGTTTGTGACCAAATACTGGGAGCCGAAGCGATATGCGGCGGGGCGAGGAGAAGAGGCGTGGTCGGAAGGGCAAGTATGCGATTTTGATCTTGACGGCACAGGCGGCGAAGTAATTACCGAGATTGGAGTTCCGAGCAGTGGGAAATTGGTCGGAATAATGGTGAGTACTTACGGTGTCTAGATATATCGAATGCGTTGGCACTTTTTTTTTTCTAACATGATGGTAGTTTGGCACGAACAAAGGGAGACGGCAGGAGTTTGGCGGCCCAGTTGGTCAAGGCGGCTGGATTGTAGAAAAGGTCCCAGATGGACGATGCATCGTTGGGATTGCAGCATCGTTTCTTCCCCCGAGAGAGCCAAACGTGAGTCACCCATCATACTCGTCAAGGACCGTACAACTCCCCTAACCCATGTCTTTCAGATCGACGGACCACTCAATTCCATCATCATGCTCCACTTACCGGCGCCGACCAGTTGAGTAGTTCTGGATTCACAACCATGGGCATCAGACATATGATGAGAATATAACAGGGTGTTGTTAAAAACGAGTGATATCACAGGACTTGTGCGAATTCTTTAGGGAACGAATGAATGCATACGCAAAACAGGCTATCTCATAGTTCTCATGTTACTCGTTTATTAGATATATACACACCAGTTCCTCTTTATAATTTATGATGAATCGCTTTTGTTCTGGTCGTTGTGGAACCCAGCCTCCTCCTCATTCACGTTCATGCCCACGGTAATATCGGGCCCAAGTGCGTGGCTGCTTGCAACGGGGGGACCGGTGAAGTTCTTCCTGGCGTAGATGAAGTACCAGAGGAAGGCAATGGAGGCAAATCCGGCAAACACAACAGAGGCATAATTCATTGTGCTGGCATCCACGGGAATAGAAACAGGCATGCAAAAGAGGACGACTGCGAGAGCAATCCAGAGGATGCAGACGATGTTCATGGCGGTACCAAACCTGCCGAGCGGGTAGGGCGAGTTGCGCACAGCTTCGCGGCGGCGCACCAGGTTGACCAGGACGGGGACTCCGTAGGAGGCGTTGAGGCAGATGGTGGCGACGCCGGTAAAGGAGTTGAAGGCAGCCGAGGAGCCAAAGTAGATGCAGCCGAGAATGCAGTCGACCAGGGTGGAGAGGATCAAAGCCCACAACGGCACATCCAGACGGTGGTTCACTTGGCTCCACAGCTTGTAGCCGGGAATGGCCTTGTCTCGGGCAAACGCATAGGTGCATCGGGATGCGGCCGTCAGAGCACCGATTCCAGCAAACATGAGGATGCCGAGGATGAGGAAGAGAAGGCCAAAGCCACCGGCGGCGGAACCGGTGACGACCTTGAAGAGGGTGCCGATGGGCTGCGAGTTGGCGACGGAGAGCAGCATCTGCACGTCTGGGAGAACGAACAGCAAGGGGATCAAGTAGACAACACCGGTGATGCCCGCGGCCAGGACGGACAGCACAATGGCCCTGGGAACTTCGCGTTCCGGGTTTTGGACCTCCTCGCACATGGCAGCGACCATGCCGTAGCCCGTTAGTGTGTATGCGGCTATATTTACACACACTCAATGTTAGTCCATGTTGCGCGTTTTCTAGGGTCAGGATGTAAGTGAGGGCATGACATACGCTGCAGCAATCCGACGAAAAATGACCATCCATCAGGCCAGCCACTGGCCGAGGCATCGAAATGTGTAAAGACATACTTGGCGGAGTGTCGATGATCGGCCATGGTGAGCAAGGTAACGAGGATGATGACGACGCTGGCGGCGGTCCAGTAAATGCAAATCTTGTTGATGAGATCCAGGTAGCGCGAGCCGAAGGCGTTGACAAGGGCGCAGACGAGCATGACGGCCCAGAAGCACAGGATGGTCTGCCACTCGTTGGCGACAAAGTCCTCGTTGAAGATTGTGATTGCGCTGAGGATGAGCTGGGCGCCCGAGAAGTTGATGGACAGGGTGACGGTCCAGTTGCCGACGAGGGTGAGCCAGCCGTCGATGAAGCTCACCATGGGCGCGTAGCGAGGCGTGCTGAGCATGGCGGACCAGTAGTAGACGCCGCCGGCGGTGGGGAAGACGGCGCAGATCTCGGCCAGCGAGGCGGCGATGCACAGCGAGATGAGGGACACCAAGATCCAGCCCCAGAGGATGGTGACGCACTGCCCGTTGGTGAGCGTGATGTACATGGTCGTCGACAGGCCAAACGGCACCGCCATGATGGCGAAAGAGAGGCCCAGGATGCTCATCATGCTGAGGTTGCGCGGGAGCTCAGACTTGTAACCAAGTCGCGCGAGTGCCTGGTCGGCATCGGCGCCGGCGCCGGCGCTGTGGCCGCCTACTTCCGACATGGTTGCTGCTGCTGCTGTGCGAGTGTGTCTGTTTGTCCTCTTTTTTTTATCCTTTTTTTTTTTTTACCAGTTGTGAGGCTTTAAAAAAAGAAATGTGACGCGGGGGGAGGTCGGAAAAGCTTCGCGACGTGGTGTGGCGAGGTTGAAGAACACACGGACGGGGACCCCCTCTACTCCACAAAGAGCAGGGATAAATGATCAAGCGGAAGAACAGGTGGGAAAAGCCGAATTGAGGAATGGAGAAGAAGAAAAAAAAAAAAAAGAAGGGGTTCACAGGCTTCTTCTGTTGGAGAAAGAGAAGATGAAGAAGAAAAACAGTACGAGTCAGAGCGTAAACTGGGCAGCTTCTGAGCTGAAGGGCCCGGGTCGTCGCTCGGCGAATGCGGATGCGGATGACGGCGTTCCCCAGAAAGCTGAGCAGCCCTTTTGCGGTTAGAGCATCCGAGGCGAGGTTCCACAGGAGCTGCACGTCCAGGTGTGAATTGGTGCAATTGGCCTCTGGTTTTGGGGGCCTTGTTAAATTATTTGGCGTCTTGGCTTGCTGTGCCGAGTAGGGGGGGAAATCCCAGAAACACGGCAATATGGGGGAAGCACGCCAGGGACGGGAACACACTTTTTCTTCTTCGTTTTTTTTTCTTTTTTTCTTTTTCCTGCTCCACATTCTTTTTCGTTAATCTTTTTATTTTTTATTCTTTTTGCTTCATCTTCATCAATCTACATCGTGCTCAGCACCACTCTTACTCCCGCAAAATACTCTTCTTGCCTCTCTCTTCACTCCCTTCGCCCCCTTCTCACTTCTCTTCCCTGTTGGAACCACTCGCTTCCTAGTGTCTCACACGCGACACCCATCGATGATTCGCCCCACAATATGATAAGCATGGGCCGTGGCCAGATGCTGTCGTCGCATCGTCCACAGCTATTTATTGGTAATGGGCCCACTCTGCAGATGCGTCAGCCGCGGAAGGGCACTCGCTGGGCCGGCTTGCCGAGGAGCGTCGAGGCTTCTTAGCTTCTCCAGCTGGGGAACCGCTGCATCGCCATCGGGCTTGGAGTTTGGAGTTGGGGTGCCCTCGGCGCCTTTTTATGTACACATGTGCATACACATGCGGTTGCATGATGCATTGCGCGCTGCAATTCAGCCTCTTCGTCTCCCCCACAGCGGCTCGCAAGGCTGATCCCCATGTGATCCCGTCTTGGCAACCATCACTTTTGCTTTTAAGCCTATATTAGCCATGCATGGTGGCCTACACCCAGTCGGCATTTAGCAAAGCGTAGCATCCGATAGCTTATCTAGAGGACGACCAGAGTATAGCTCACCTCACGTGAACTGCCGCGCGCATTGCATCTGGCGCAGCGGGCCGCCTGGAAAGTTGTTCGGAACCAACCGAGAATGCATGCCCGGCGTGGATGTGTTGACTTGTGTGGCGTCACTCGCGTCGTCACCCGTTGTCTCAAATGATGTCTCGTAGTCTGATCAGCATCAAAACAACGCTTGAAAAATTTTCCGCAAGTTAGATGAATCACGAAATTGCCTAGTTGCATCGCCACTAAGTCGCTAGTGTCATCGTTGAGATCATAGTACTAATAGATGCGTGAATTCGCACCCGCAAATGAGTGAGACACACATTCGGGAATACGGGAAATCTCGAGACAACGGACGGCTAGTGTTTGAGACAGGGCACAGTCAATTTTGACAACGAGTTCGCATTTTTCTTCACGTAATTATCGAAATACGAGCGTAAATTTGATGTGTGATGCACGAAAAATTTACACAAATTGTTCTTCACGCTCGCAATTATGTAGGGTAAGTCTTAGATCCTGAACGTATCCTGTTCAAACACGCCCAGCAGGTATTCACTGACCAATTCAAGAAAATATTCAAACAGAAATAGTACTGTAAATGCCAGTGAAATGCAGTTAATCTCATCTCGTACATCTCAATTTCGGGGCGAGTGGATGGGCGACGCTTGGTTCTGAATTAAACAGACATACAAACTCAATTGGCTTATTCGAGAATGTGAAAGCGCAATTGATTAGATTTAGCCCTTCGAAATGATTTTCTTAAGCGCTTAATGTAAGTGAGGTCGATGACATTGATGGTATAGTGTGAATATCATGTCAAGCCTGAGGTTCGGTGATTCCGAATCATGACTCGTAGTGGTACCGCAAAGGATCAACAGAGTAATTGAGTAGGTGCATAGATGCAATCAGCATTACCAATATTAAAAAAAAGCTGTCTATGAATACCGAATATGACTGAATGGCATGTAGAATGGATGTCAAGAGCAAGACATCAAGGGGCTGCTCCGCTCATGGTCGTGGATGTCTCGACGAAGTGCGAAAATTTCTTGTTTGGTGTTTTACACCAATATGCGCTCAAAGTGGACCTTCTCTGTTTTTTTCTGACCAAAAAAGGCAATTGGTAATTGGGGACCCCTAGGTTCCCGCATTGAGTTGTTCCCTCACAGTTGGATTGTATAGTGGATGCTGAGGGACGCTGAAGATCTCTGAGAGCCTTGGTAATTCCCTTTGTGGTAACATGATAGATGAAGAAATGGAACTGATTGAATCAAGTCAAAATGTACGAAAGCGGTATTTAAGGCGTTATTTAAGCAATTGGTTGATTTGCTGATCATCATGGGAGTGGCTGTAATTGGGATGATCTCATCATGATTGTACATGGCGAAATATGCGGCGAGACAAGAAAGGTAATCTAGTACCGTCGCTGACCGCCCCAGTACCAGGATTAGCGGAATTAGCCACAAATCTATAAATCGACTAGGCTCATTCAATACAAATATTCGGGGTGGATTCATTCCCATGAGATTCTATCTCATAGGTTAATTGGCTTGTTCTTTAGAATTGCCCGAGATTTTACTGTCAGGAGCAAAGTATGAACCTCTGTGTAATACTATGATATCTAATTCACGTCACATAAGCAAATTTTTTGATGGCTGAAAAGTATTCAACCTAGTCTGACTGATCTTAGCTCTGTTATGGGTCGGACATGAACATCTCCTGCAGGGTATTATGCATTAGTGGCATTCTATAGAAACATGGATACACTAAAGAAGTTTTGGGGCGTGCATGGCATGTGTACGGGGTTTCGTGACAAGGGTGGCTGCCGAATTCGTCATCATGAGATATGTCACTTCTCATGACCAGACTGCTGAACACGTTATTATGATCATTGTGATATGCTCAACAAGAAAGGGGATTGGAATGAAAGCGGCCTGTTGATTCCGAGCTTGATTTGTAAACATGGGTCATGAATTGATCTAGGAAGGTTGGGGATGTTTTGAAATCACTCTATTGAGCCTACCCGCATCATGATAGGGCCTTGAATATCTCCAAGAGGATAAAACGCCCTGGAGTTTGCTTTTATGTCATGATAAACATATGCGTGAAGCTTTATTTTTTTGAATGAGCAAAATAAATGTTTTATTGAAATAGCTGGGCCTGTTCTAGAATCCTGTTTGCGAGCAGATCCATGCTGTTTAACTACGATTGTTTCGCATGTTGTCGTTATTCTTTGCGCGGAGATTAAGGCTTAAATGGAAGAGTTGGAATAGAAACCAAATTCATGAGTGTATTTTCGCAGAGAAAAAGCTGTCTGTAACAATTTTGGAGACTCTAGTATGGCTGGTTCGTATTGTTCGGGAGCTATCGTCCCATGGGATGTAGAATATTGGGTGACCTTTGGTGACCCCTCTGGATGAGAAATGATTTAATGGATTCGAAAGCCATTGTGCTTGTTTCATAATAAGCTTTGGTGTGCTGGTAAAATTTGTTTGCTGTTCGTGCAAGATAGAATGGCCAATTTCATTGTTATTTTTGAACCACAAGTAAAAATCACCTCTTCAGTTGAGTGTATGTTGATACGTCTACGAGACCATCATTACAAGTTGAAGAACACGGTTCACCTTTGCATATTCAACAATATGTAGATTGACTATTATTCCAAGTAAATTATGCTTATAATGTGTTATATGGTGTCGAGAATAGATATGATGCTCCTGCTTCTGTCCCATGAACTGGACTTGACATGAGAACAAACACCCTAGTCATGGTGCCGCGAGTACCTACGTCAGCATAGCCGGCAAAAACACGGAAACATGCTGATCCTCGAATGCAGATTATTGTCCATGTGACCAAGCCTCACTTATCTTGCATAAGGTGCAATCCGAGATCGGGTCCATCATGTCGGCCGAAAATGTGGGATGAGCAAGTCACCCCAAAATCTCAGTGGGCATTTAATGGCTCAATTGGCCAGTGCAGACACAGCTAGGATGATTTCATCGTAGCTAGATTAGATGCACGCAAGCCCGCATGTAACAAAAGACGGCATTGGCAGCCAACGGAAAAAAGGTTCCAAGGTAGGCTCTTGGACGAGGAGCTAGAGCAGGCCTGTTTCCTCACCCCGCAAGTGGGATAAAAAGCAAACAAGACACTGGGGTATTATTGCAAGGTTCAAAGCCCCTGAAGAACCCCACGCAATTGGGATAAGCCAAGCTCGAAAATCCAAAGCTTCCGACTGGGTAGAGATTGCGGTGGCTGCGCTGAAGGGTGGTGGGGCGAGTATGGTGTAAGAGCGTGGGGCAGAGACGTGATCGCGACATGGCCAGGACCGCCGCGAGAATGTGAATGGTAACCACCAAGGCCACATAAGGTCTCAAACGCGCTAGAATGATGCCACCCAGCAATGCCTTAGCGTGCTCAATTGCACTGGGGAAAGGCAATGAAGGAGAGGGCAGCTGTGCGATGGAATAATAAAGGATTGGGCATGGCTCACGCTGCGCCGCCTGTCTCTGCATCTTCGAAAAACAAGCTCTCTATAAACCATCATGACAGCCGATGTCCAACTGAATGGCTCGCTCGGGTCCAAGGTGCCCGAGAAGGCTGGCGTGCAGCTACAGCCGGAGTCTAGCGCGGCTGTTGAGGTGGTGATCCAAGCTTCCGAGGCTAAGAAGAGTGTCCCGGTCGCCAATGGTGCAAACGGCAAAGCCACCACCTCGCCATATGACAACCCTCGTCTCACCCTGGTGGATAGGTATATCGACGAGCCCCGATCCTTGAGGGTCGCCGTGATTGGTGGTGGCCTCTCCGGAATCCTGGCTGGAGTGTTGCTGCCCAAGAAGGTTCCTGGGATCCAACTTACGATTTACGAGAAGAATGCCGACCTTGTACGTGCGATGGGCTCACTTTGAGAAATCAGAACATTTGTTTTTGCTGACAACCATCTCAAGGCCGGTACCTGGTTTGAAAACGTGTATCCTGGCGTGAGGTGCGATATTCCCTCGCACGTCTATCAGTCGACGTTTGAGCCAAAGACGGATTGGTCCGATTTGTTTGCCCCTGGTGCTGAGATTCGCGACTATTGGCAGGGCGTCGCGCGCAAGCACGACGTTTACAAGTACGCCAAGCTCAGCCAAAAAATTGAGGGTGCAACTTGGGACGACGACGAGGGCGTGTGGGTGCTCAAAGTACGAAATTTAATAACGGACCAGATCACAGAGGACAAGGCCGAGTTTGTCTTCTCCTCGATTGGCAGATTCAATGCCTGGAAGTTGCCCGACTACCCCGGAATATCCGATTACAAGGGCCTGCTCCGTCACGCTTCCAACTGGGACCCGTCCTTTGACCCGAAAGGCAAGAGGGTCGCCGTCATTGGAAACGGCGCAAGCGGGATCCAAGTCGTTGCCAATCTGCAAAAGATTGTGGGAAGATTAGATCACTATGCGCGCAACAAGACTTGGATTGCGGCGTCGTGGGCGGGCGATGACCGAACGCTTGAGCCTCAACCGTATACGGAGCAGCAGAAGGCCCAGTTTGCAGACGACCCACAGGGCTACCTAGCATTCAGAAAGGTGTTTGAGGACAAGTACTGGCGCAAATTTGGCACATTCTTTAAAAACGACAAGGATAATGCGGCGCTCCGGGAAAAGTTCATTGAGATTATGAGAGAGCGGCTCGCTAAGAAGCCCGAGCTGCTCGACGACATAATCCCAGACTTTTCGCCAAACTGCCGTCGACTTACACCGGGACCGGGATATTTGGAAGCCATCTCGGAGCCCCACGTCGATTTCATCAGGACTAGAATCAAACGCTTCACCGAGACTGGCATTGAGACGGAGGATGGGGTTCAGCGGGAAGTCGACGCCGTCATCTGTGCCACCGGCGCAAACGTCGACATGATTCCCCCTTTCCCAATTGAGGCTCACGGGAAGCATCTGCAAGACCTGTGGAAGGCAGAGACGGGCCACGGGTTCCCATATACATATCTGGGCCTTGCGACTCCCGGGTTTCCCAACTTCCTGTTCGTGCATGGCCCCCAATCGACGGGGCCCTCGGGCACAGTGCCGCAGAGCGTCGAGACGCAGCTGACGTACTTTGCCAAGCTGCTCCGCAAGGCGTCCCGGGAGGGCATCAAGTCGATCGCGCCGTCGGCCAAGGCGGCCGATGACTTCACCGACTTCTCCGACGCCTTCTTCGCCAGGACGGTGCTGACGGACAACTGCAGCTCCTGGTACAACGGCGGGCAGCCGGGCGGGCGGATCCATGGCTTGTGGCCCGGCAGCGCGGCACACCTCACCGTCGTGCGCCGGGACCCCAGGTGGGAGGACTGGGAGTACGAGTACCTGGCCGGCAGCGGAAACAGGTTCGCGTGGTACTTTGGCAACGGGTGGACTAGATTAGAAACGGATCCCGATTCCGACATGACTCCCTATCTGAAGCTGCCCGCCGAGGTAGATCTTAAAACTTTGCACGAGGAGTGGTGGGTCGTGCCATAGACAGCAGAGAGGCAAATCGGTGGGTATCTCTAGACGGACGTTTCTCTCTCTCTCTCTCTCTCTCTCTCTCTTAATTTCAATGGTAGTATCAAGAGCTGTGCACGTCATTTCCTTCTCCCATCGCGACACAAGGTCGCTCAAAGCTACTGCCCAAGGTGTGGCAGGGATGCTTCTGCGTTAGCTTGAGCCGTCCAGTTCATCCTGGTCGCTGTGGGTCGTGGGCCTGCAGTCCCCGGGCTACGCGCGCATGTTGGGGGGGAGACAGGTTCTTGTCCATCAGCCTCACCCTCTCTGTCTGGGTTGGAAACTGGGTTGCATTTGGCATGTGTAGTAAGAGCTTGGTAAAAGCCTGCTAAACAGATTTCATGTCGTCCGGATAAGAAAAAGGCGCTACATGGTTCTGGTGTGTTTTTTTTTTCTCTAGTACGCAATCACTCAGACATAATGCGTTCGCACTAGACTCGCCAACCGGGGTTATCGACTCTTAACTGTAGAAGCAACCAGGGCCAGATATGACGTGCTTTTCGACTCTGGTTGAGACAACGGTAGGGTCAGGGACCGTTCGGTCGGAACTGCGAATGTGTGGCCCGAATATAAAGATGCATCCCGGAGCACTCTAGTGAAATAGAGAGTTTCTGAGATTGCACGCGCAGCCAGATTTGGATACTGGCTTTACTCACTGCTTCCGTCGCGACATCTGCCATTTTTTACTAGCAGAGGATCCTTAATCTTGCGTCACAATGGCAGTCTCATCGCGGCATACCGAGAGCGATGTTGAGCCTCCCAAGGACCAGCAGCACCCTGGTAAGTGCTGGGCTGAGAGTAGGGCTGGTAGACATGACATGGGTTAACTGTTGCGCAGTGAAATGGTACAGGTCGACCTTGTTCAACATTACCATTTTGGGTCTATGTAACTTTTCGGCGCCAGGAATCTGGGGAGCCATGAACTCGCTGGGTGCTGGTGGTGCCCAGTCCCCGAGTCTGGTCAACGCCGCCAATGCACTCACCTTCTGTCTGATGGTTGTGTCTTGTTACTTTTCCAGCGCAATGGTACGATACATAGGTATCAAGGGTGCTCTGATTTTTGGAACGTATGTTATTTTAAAAGCAATCCATGTTGGTTGGCTTGGTCGTCTAATGGGTTCAGTCTTGGATATGCTCCTTACGCCGCCGGTCTCTACACTAACAACAAGTACGGAACCGAGTGGCTTGTTCTCGTCGGTGCAGCCTTATGCGGTATCTCTGCCGGCGTCTTTTGGATGGCCGAGGCAGCTATCGCGATTGCGTACCCTGAGCCGTGGAACCGAGGAAAGGCTCTGGGCTACTGGCTCACCTATCGACTTGCAGGCCAAATTATGGGTGGTGCCATCAACCTGGGACTGAACGCCAAAAACGACAAGGCCGGAAAGGTTTCATACACTGTCTATGAGGTCTTTATCGCACTTCAAGCTGCGGGCCCCTTGGTGGCCTTGCTTCTCAACCCACCGGAACGTGTTGAGCGCAAGGATGGGAAGAAAGTTGAGCTGAATATTGTCGACAACCCCTGGTTTGAGATTAAGCAGACGACCAAGCTCTTTTTTACCAAAAAGTTCCTCCTTATCGTCCTATTCATAGGACAGGCAGTCTTTGCTGAGGCAGTCTTCTTTACATATCTGTCTGGTGAGCCAGCTGACATAATATGCAACTACTGCTACCGTTGACTGACATGAATTAGCCTGGTTTTCTGTCCGCGCTCGTGCCCTGGGATCATTCGTCGCCGGTCTTATTGCAGTAACCTGTGGAAACCTTCTTGGAGTATGATTCCCCCCCTCATTTTAACATTAGATGCTGACTGATTTTAGCTCTGGCTTGATCGTACTTCAATCTCCTTGAAGGTCCGAACCCGAGTCTCTTTTTGGGTCATAGTTATTCTCCAAGGTGGCTGGTGGATTTGGGCCACAGTCAACGTGACCAAGTTCGACAAGTCGAGCCCTACTTTTGACTGGTCCTCTGGTGGATTTGGCTCCGCCTTTGCAGTTTTCATCTTCCTATCTATCGGTTTCCAGATGAACTATCTCTACTTGTGAGTTGAAATTTAATGTTGGAATTTGGAATAATCTGCTGATTCTGCTTAGGTACTTTGTCATCCACAACCTGGCCGATACTCAGGATGAGATTATCCGGTATTCGGCTCTTCTACGTGGTACGGAGTCGGGATGGCAGGCTGTTAGTTATGGATTGACTTCACTCGACCTATTTGCTCGGGTTGGTGGTGTTTATTTCAACTTTGCTTTGTGGGGAGTGGCCATTGGCCCGGCTTGGCTGGTGCTGCGCTCCTTTGGCCAGCACCCCATCTCCGAAAACCCGGCAGCGGTTTCTGAATCAGGTGCCAGTGAAAACGATGTCTCCAACTCTGGAGAAGAGTATGAGCATGCGGCCAAGTCGTAAATTGGCACAGTCCCTTTTCAATTCGACTTGATGGCGAGGGGAAAACTGGAGTTGGTAGATCTTTATGAAATAGATCGAACTCTTGATGTGAATTTAATGGCGATGAGATTGTGGCTCTACTAATTGTATCCTGTACGACTGTCGAGCTAAGAGCAATATTGGATCGCAACGTGCGCCGTCTCTACCTCTTTAGCATGATGGCAATCCCCTATCAGCTTGAAGCTTAACGCAGTTCGTCGAAAGTTTTGCTAAATAGGAAAAAAGCTATCGTGCTGAATAGAGAGCTCCGCAAAGTCTAGACACCCGCTTGGTGGCCCAAAGTATGGTTGACGTATAGCGTCTTCTGTGACAAGATCTCTCCCTTGGGCGCGCTCAATTAAGTAATTGCAGCCGTAAACGTATGATTGAAACAATTCTGTGTCAAATCACTAACCATCGCTAGCGCACATGTGCAAAAGCAACTATCAAGCCTATGGGGTCTTGGCTGGGTATTTGCAACCGAGGTCGGATATTGCGTGATCCAACTCACCCTCCAACAAAGATAGCACCTTTGTGACCTTTCATGCATGCCCCGCATAAAGTGTTGCGCTCCACTACCCCAACGCGCGTGTGCGCATCTCCCCCTCACTCATGTCCACTCTCGAAATAAATCGACATGACTGGTGAGTGTATCATAATCGCGAGAATCACGCAATCTCCCATCCGATGGGTCGCCGATAATATGCTTAGTCAGGATCTGAGGATAAAGCCTTCATGACAATTCTGAATCCCGCCGCCATTGACGGATTGGAAACTCGATTGAATTTGTGCCTTGGGGAAATTAAGTTTCAAACAGCAGCAACCATGGCGTCGCAAAATGAGAATGCCGAGGGCAAAAAGAAGCTTATTGTTAATGCTTTTGTTATGATGTGTACGTTGCTGCAAGACTCAGTCTTGACAACTTTGATGCTGACTTGGCTCGTGCGAAACAGGCAGTGGGCATCAGTCACCGGGGTTGTGGCGGCACCCCGACGACCAATCCTGGCGCTTCAAAGACATTGAGCATTGGGTTGAGCTGGCTAAGCTCCTAGAAGACGCCAAGTTTCATGGAATCTTCATTGCAGATGTGTTGGGTATGAAACCACGGTACACAGTTTCTAACCTGGTACGCATCACTAACAAGACGACATAGGAGGATATGATGTGTACAAGAAGTCGCTTGATCCTGCAGTCATCTCTGGGGCCCAATGGCCTCTAACAGAGCCTCTTGTTGCTGTACCAGCTATGGCCGCTGCCACCAGGAACATCGGATTTGGAGTAACTGTCTCAACCACTTACGAGCAGCCATTTCACCTTGCTAGACGCCTCTCCACAGTTGACCACCTTGCCAAGGGAAGGTATGTAATCACCCAATACATCTTCAATGGATTGTTGCTAATTTCTGTTAAAGATTTGCTTGGAATGTAAGCACACACAATGTACCCACCGGCTTTCATCAACTAATTCGGCGCTCATTTAGATTGTGACGAGCTACTTAGATTCTGCTGCGAGAAACCTAGGTCGCACAGAACAGCTTAGCGTAAGTTCTCGTCCAAATGTTAGGGGATATGCATTGACATTGTGCAGCACGACGAGCGATATGCGCAAGCAGAGGAGTACATGAAGGTCATGTACAAGCTTTTCGAGTCCTCATGGCGCGACGATGCGGTTCAACTTGACCGCCAGAAGGGCGTTTACACCTCCCCTGACCTGGTGAGGACAATTGACCACCAGGGAAAGTACTTTACGGTTCCCGGCCCTCACCTGGTTGATCCTAGTCCTCAGCGTACTCCCCTCCTTTTCCAGGCCGGAGCCTCGCGTGCTGGAAAGGCGTTTGCCGCGCAGCACGCCGAGGCCATTTTCACCTCAGCGCACGCACCCGCAGTCTGCAAGAAGAATATTTCTGAGATTCGACAGATTGCCCGTGACACTTTTGGCAGAGACCCTAGCAACATCAAGGTCCTTGCTCTGGTAACACCTATTCTCGGAAAGACTGAGGAGGAAGCGTTGGCCAAGTACAATGACTACAAGCAGTACGCATCTCTCGAGGGTGCGCTGTCATTGTTTGGTGGATGGACAGGAATTGATTTGGATCAATACGGAGACGATGAGGAGCTGAGACAAGTCGAGAGCAACGCTGTTCGGTAAGTGCAGGAAACATTGCGGGAAAGACCCAGCACTGACGCTGTACAGATCAACTGTCGAGGGCTACGCCAAGTTCTCGCCTGCCAACTCAAAGTGGACCAAGCATACCGTCGCTGAGCACGTCAGCTTGGGTGGCAACGGGCCTTTGTTGGTCGGTACGCCTGCACAGGTTGCTGATGGTCTTGAAGAATGGGTCAGGGAAGCGGATGTAGACGGCTTCAACTTTGTGAGTTGGTTCCTAAAACTTTCGGGAGTTTATGCTAACAAATTCTAGGCATATGCTGTTTGGCCCCAGTCCTTCAAGGACATTATTGAGCTTTTGCTCCCAGAGCTTCGAGCTAGAGGCTTGTTCTGGGATGATTACGCTGTGCCAGGAGGCACCTACCGAGAGAACTTTTACGGCAAAGAGGGTGCCAAGTATCCTCTCGAGGAGCATACTGCTTCAAAGTATAGATGGGCTGCGGGAGTAGACGCTAAGGATCACAAGATTCCAGAATAGAGAAGTTAAACCAATACAAGAATTTTTGAAACATAACCTCTATTGGCCAAGAAGCGATGAGGTGACAAGGTTCGTGAAGTTTGATTTGAATGTTGGCCTGTGTAATAAGCAATGATATCATGTTTATGTATTGAAACCCATATGTATAATGCGAATTTGAGTAGTTTCACGATATCTTACTCGACTGGAAGTGATAAAGCATTGGTACGCTATCAAAAATATGTGCAATTTCAACTTTGTTAATTCCTAGCTAACTCTCAAAGTCAACTAGAATCAGCCCTTGAGACTGTCCAAATCATAATTCTAAAACTGCCTTTTTATCATTCTTGATCTTTTGAATTACTCAGTAGAGCAGCAGCTTGCTCCATTGGTCCCATTTGTGCCGTTAGATCCGTTCGTGTCATGAGTTCCGTTTCCATTGGCACCAGCATCCTCGTAAAGGGTACTTTTGTTGAAGCTCTGGTTCGAGGGCGGCACATCATTGGTTGGGTTGTACTCGCAAAAGTTGTATGGCTTCAGGTGGAACTGGGCGATTTCAGCTGGCATCACTGGGAAGTCTTCCACTCGGGGGTTGTGGGTGAATCCAAAAGTGTGCCAGACGACAATGTCATCGTCGACAATGTGCT
Organism: Calonectria pseudoreteaudii; assembly: GCA_001879505.1. NCBI lineage: Eukaryota > Fungi > Ascomycota > Sordariomycetes > Hypocreales > Nectriaceae > Calonectria > Calonectria pseudoreteaudii. Next base: position 2,153,751 of record KV875232.1, read on the forward strand.
CGCGATCTTTCACCCATGACTTGATGCCCGTACCGCCGAGGGATTGGTTGGTGTAGTCTCCGGCAGCGAAGAGCTGGCGGTCCTTGTGCTTGGTGACCCAGATAGGGGACTCGGCAAATTCGGACCGGCGCCAGTGCCATGATCCGGGTTGAGCAAGCAGTAATTGGGAGCGGATAGGCACTAGCTTGTAACCGACGGGTGTTTTCGACACCTTGTTCTCGACACTGGGGTTGATAATCTTGAAGACGCGACCATCCTTCAAGCTGTCTTCGACAGGCCCAGCCCTATGAACTGTGGTTTCTTTGGTCACGTAGCCAGTGCCGAGCGGGTTCAACGTCTCGTCCCAGGGCATTTGGACTGAGTCGGAGTAGACCAATGAGTTGTTGTGGCCGTCAATTGCGGGGTCGATGCGTACGTTGAAAATGTGCTGGTGGTAGGGTGCCATGACTCCATCCGCGACTCGGGTTCCCCAAGGGACCTTGGAGTCTTTATCGATGGGCTGAGTTGACAGAATGCCGGTAGCTCTCGTCTCGAACGAAATCTCACCGGACTGGTCAAAGATCCAGGCAAATATGTATTCGTAATTGGCAACAGTGATGATTTGCTGAATCACAAGCTGTCTCTTCCTTACCACCACAGCCTTTCCGGTACGGTGGTTGGTGTGCTTCCACTGAATGCCATTGTCGATCTCATGGATGCAGATGGCATTGGGGCGAGGGGCCGGGCTACCATCGGCGGCGACAACATGCCCACCAAGGTACTTGATAACCCCAAGACAGTCGCATCCCACTGATCATGGCAGAGTTAACACAGGGCGGTCATTTAGGGAATTGAGCAAACTCACGCTGCAAGTTGTTGGAGGTCACGCCCGCTCCAACGTTGCCCAGGTCGAATGCACCCTTGCGGTAAATGGGGCTACGCGGGTCTCCGTACGGCACAAACATTTCGGACAGTGATAGTCTAAAGAAAGTACTGCGGCCCATGAAATGAACATCATGAATAGTGATACCTGTCGCAGCTTTAGTCAGCTCATGTTATTCACAGACAATACCCGAAAGCCGATACATACCTTCACGCCAATTGAAGCCGATGCGGAAGCGCCACTTTTCCCACTCAAGAAGATGGCCCTTCATGGTAAACGAAGCGCCTTCTGGTTGAATCACATTGTAAGGCTTAACAGTGGTCCGAGGTGGGTTCTTTTGAAGACGGTGGTCGTATTCAGGCTCTGCAGGATCCGTCTCCCGCAGAGATACCAACTTGTCTGCATCCGTGCTCTCGTCGGCTCCGAGGGGAAGCCTAATGATCTTCTTGACCTTCATTGCACAGAGGTCAACCGTGACCATGAAGTCCAGCGGGAAAGAGTAGTGAGAAGAATCCTTGTCATTGTTCTTGGGGTTCTTGATGTACAAGAACACCTTTTCCTTCGTCAGCTTGTTACTTCTTTGACTAGGAAATAGGACGTACCTGAGTCATGCGCGCCTGAGTATCGGTGCCGTCAACACCATAATCCCAAGGGTCAAGCACAACATTGGCTTTTTCTACTCCCAGTCTCTCAAACTCTTTGTCAACATCAGGGTGCTTCATGACAACCTGAGCAGCCTCATTGAGTTCGGTACGGTCAACAGGACCATGGAAGTCACGAGGAAGCTCCTGCTGATGAACCACCTTGCCATTGGTGACATCCACCACGGCCTCAAAGAGGCGCGGGGTGCGCTTGATGTACCAGATGAGGAAAATGCGCCTTGGGAGATCTGGGAGAGGAAGTCCCTTGTGTTCTGCGTCAAGGTACTCTACCAATTCCTTCTTGGGAGGCTCGTCCAAGCCACCAGCCTTGAAGTGAAGCTCAATTGGCGCAAAGACTTTTTTAATTGTATCAGTGGCCAATTGGATCTCTTCAGCCGTAGCTGGGTCGAGGGGGTGGGCGTAATCGACAGTCATGGCGGTGTCGGATGATGAGACCAAGAAAATGATGCTGGAGAGGATGGAGTGTCATGATTCAAAACGCCCTCCATCTTCCAAGTTTATATCCTGAAAACGTATCGGTAGCCGAGTTTCACAGGGCCCATATTCTCATTACGAACTCAGCGCCAAAGTAGGATGCGGGCAGAGTCATGGTGTTGAGCACACGGACCATCACACCGGGCCCTGCAACGAGAAGGTCTCCTATCATCTGGTGCAGCAATTCCAGGGCCGAGTCAAAAGTAGCAGCGTGGTTGTCCCCACCGATAATGCGGGGAGAGCGCGCCAATTGATAGAGACGTGGTCAGGGCGGCGCGGTGTGGGGTATATCGTGATAGATGACAACCGGGGAGATAAGCTAGTGACCCGTGGGGCGCAGGTGAGATTTAGATTTGTGATAGTCCACGCTGTTTGATCCCGCCTGGCCTCCCATCGCTTAGAGGCGTCGAGAACAGAGTCAAAGGACTGACCTCGCCCATGTCCCTGTATTTTCCCCCCTCTGTTGACTCTGTTCCCCTTCACCATGTCTCCCAGCCCGCTGTCCACGTCAGGGTCATCCCCAAAGTCACCCTCGGTCAGTGGTGCCAGAGCGAGAAGGCCCTGGACGCCGGCGGAAGACGCCATATTAAAGGCCCTTGTCGGCCATTACGGCGACACCCGAGGTCCCGAAGGTAGCTGGAAGGAAATTGCCGCTTCCATTTCTCATAGGACGGCCAAGGTGAGCCCGAGCAATCCCCCAACCCCCCTCCTCGGGCCGTGTACCTCTCGACGTCGCCATGCATGCTTTGGCTGCTGCGCTGCCCCGGATTTCCGGGGTGCTGGACACTTGGTGGACGCAGCAGCGGGGCTGACGCAAGTCTAGGATTGCCGCAAACGCTGGTTTCACTCTCTGGACCCCTCCCTGCGAAAGGGTCGGTGGACTGCAGAGGAAGACAAAGTCCTGCTCGAAGCGTATGCCCGCCTCGGACCCGCCTGGCATGATATTGGTGAGGAAAATTCTTTACTTATTTAGCTGCGTCGGTGATCTCTAAGTCTGTTTTACGTAGCCATCTTGATACCCGGAAGAAAAGACGACCAATGTTCCAAGAGATACAACGACATCCTCAACCCCTCGGCCAAGAATAGGCTGGTAGATTGGACTGCACAAGAAGACGAATTACTGCGACAAGGCGTGCAGGCACTTGGACACCGGTGGTCAGCCATTTCGTCAAGGATTCCCGGACGGCCTCCCCTTACTTGTCGAAACCGGTGGCGAGCGCTATCAAAGAAAGCCCAGCTGGGACGTGGCGCGTCAAAACGAGCCACGCCCTCATCATCTGTTTCCCAAATGACACCGGGCGAAAACAGAGACTCGCCTGACTCTCTCGGAGCAGGCGTCCATGTGGAATCCTCAAATGGAAATGTTACCTTGGACGACCTCCCGTGTGACCTTTTAAATAGTAGCCTCGGGGACGGAGACGAAAACGACGCAAACTTTCTCAACGATGCGCTGTACGAGTCCTTTTCAGGCCCCACTCAGGCCGGAATTGACTTGCAAATCCCAGACACGGATCAATCACATGCATCCGTGATGCTGGATGGGGTCACTCTCGATAGCTCGGGCAATACTGCGCAGGCATCTAGGCCAGATTGGGACCCGTCGACTCGGCCTTCAAATAGTAACCCCCTCGCACGCCTGAGGCATCCGCCTGGGGGACGCAATAGTGTTCCTGAGTCGTCAACCTGGTCTTCCATCAGCTCTTTCGATTACAATGCGACCCCGTCGCCGACCAACCCTCCCTCCACACATCACGTCTGGCCAGGTCCACCACCCTTGCCCCCAGATCCTCAGTTTTGGGAGCTTTTGGGAGACGATTTTACATCCACTACACAGACAAATTCCTCGAGGGTTTACGGCCCACCACATCAAGTTATACATGTCCATCATCACTACCATTATCATATAACCAAATCGGATTCAGGTCCAGCGCGTCATCCGGAGCGTGAACCAGGACAGACACAGAGCGAAGGTGGTGTCCAGCATACACAAAGATAAACAACTTTAGATTAAATAAGAACTCCTGTTAAACAAATGAACAAATATGTAAATGTTCTCATGGGTCGAAGTGGTACTGGCTCAATTTCACTTCGTGATTTGCGGGAAAATACAACACTTTGGCGCCCTCAATCTCAGCACATTCGCGTTACGGTCTTCTGTTGGAGAGCTGAAGAATTATACCGTGAACTTCAGACCATCGATCAGACGGGCCTTATGTTCCTTTCTTTTCCTTAGCTTTGCTCTCATTTGTGCCTCAAGACTAAATCGCTGTCAATCGCGCTCAAATAGGAAAAGATTGGATAAGATACCCAAGATTTCCCTCATTGATTCCCGCTAACCGTTTGCCCAAGAATGATTCCAAAGCGCAAAATCTCATTGACACTTCATGAAACAAGTGCCGGCAACCCCATAGTTCGAAGCTCTTGTGATCAATCGGCACTAGCGCGCCGTTTGATTGGCGCATCGTCGTTATGATATGACTCGGCCCAGGGGTACTTGACAGAGCCCCCACGCTATCTCCTTGGTAGGCCTGGTGGATTACCCGGCCTTGAATATCCTACGATATTAGAACAGAGCCCAGCCAGCTCAGCTCGCATTTCAGAATTGACTTGACTCAGCCAAAGTGCGCCATTTGTATTCCATCGCAATCATGGATACCTCGTTAATCAAAGATGATGCACTGCAGCAGGTAGTTTCTGCCGGAAATGGCGATACCCAGGAGATTGCCACGGAAACACTGGGCGTTCAGCGGGGGCTGGCTGGACGGCATTTAGTAAGTTGACAGAGCTTCCCTCCCCACTCTTTGAGGTGCTAATCTAAAAACGGTTCCTTGCAGATGATGTTGGCCATTGGCGGGGTCATCGGCCCAGGTTACTTTGTGGGCATGGGAACTGGCTTGTCGACAGCTGGGCCCGCTGGTCTGCTACTGTGCTTCTGTGTTGTGGGCGTGCTCCTCTGGGCCGTCATGCAGTCCTTGGGCGAACTAGGGGCTTTTATTCCCGTGTCAGGTGGGTCTTTGCAATAATTTTGTAATGAGTTGTGGTTTGTTAAACCATTGATGTAGGGTCTTTTACCCATTATACCTCCATGTTTGTCGACCCGGCCTTGGGCTTTGCGCTTGGATGGAATTACTGGTTCTTGTGGGCTGGCATCATAATTGCCGAGTACAGTACGTAACTTGAGGCCATGAACGAAGTCTATATTTTGTCTAACCTGTTACACAGATAATCTTGGTCTGGTGTTGACATATTGGGATTCTCCGGTTCCTCGATGGGGCTGGATCATGATATTTTGGTTCGTCATTCACAACAGTCAAATCAAACCTGCACATATGCTAACGCTTATCAAGGGGCATATTTTTAGCCTTTACGTTTCTCGGTATCAAGTCATTTGGCGAGGCCGAATTTTGGCTCGCATTCATCAAGATTGTTGCCATCCTGGCTTTTTTTCTCTGCGCTATCCTTATTACATCAGGAGTGATTGGTGGCGAAAAGATCGGCTTCAAATTCTACAATAATCCGGGAGCATTTGCGGGAGGAGTGAAGGGAGTTTTTAAGATTTTCCCCTTTGCTGCACTGCAGTACAGTGGCACCGAAATGGTTGGCCTCACGGCTGGGGAGTCCAAAAACCCTCGTCGAGATGTTCCCAATGCCGTCAAGAGCGTTCTGTGGCGCATTGTGGGTATTTTCCTCCTGGGAATCTTCTTTTTGACACTCACGGTGCCGTACGACGACCCGAACCTGCTCTCTGGTACAAGCAAAACGGCGAGATCTCCGTTCGTGATCGCCTTTACTCGAGTTGGTGCTGATGCTGGCGCCCACGTCATCAACGCCATCATTCTCGTCACCATGTTCTCCGCAATTAACAGTGCTCTTTACGTCGGGTCGCGCACGCTCTATGGGTTGGCACAGGAAGGGTTAGCACCAAAAATATTTGGTTGGTGCAACAGCAAGGGTGTTCCAGTATATTCATTGATTTTGATGAACTTGATCGGATTTTTGTCTCTACTTAACCTTTCTAGTGGAGCAGGGAAGATATACACATGGATCGTTTCTATGACTGGTGTATCTACGTTTATTACCTGTGAGCGTGACAACTCCCATTCTAAAGTGCCTTCAAGCTAACTTTCTTAGGGGGTTTAATATCGTTATGCCACCTTCGCCTCCGTCAGACCTTGACCGCCCAGAACATTAGTCACGGTGTTCTACCATTCCAAGCACCCTTGTGGCGCTTTTGCGCATATCTGGGTCTTGGTGGGAATGTCTTTTTCGTTTTCTTCCAAGGGTGGACGGCGTTTGCACCCTGGAATACTGAAGCCTTCTTTATGAATTACATTGTGGTGTTTGGTTTCCTCATCCTAGCCGTCGGCTACAAATTCATTTGGAAAACAACATTTGTTGTACTCAAGTCGATCGATCTGGGGACAGCGAGGCTATGGAATGGGCAGCTACAGCCAGAGGTAACCGAGTGAGACGATGATAAGACAATTTGCACTGGCCACGCTGTATATACAATAAAATTGATCATTGGTCATCCCTTCAATTGAGACGAATTGAGTTTAACCTTTTACATACGACTCATCCTCCAATTCATCATCCGAGCAGCTGGAAGATGATGTGACGGGATTGCATCGAGCCGTGCGGCGACCTGGGAGTTGCACAGCATAATCCACACCCCAGCGTGAGCTCATTCCATAGGCCTGGAAATCCGTTGACACAATCTGCGCACCGCTGGAAAAGGCTAGGTCGCGCATGGCTGTGTTGTTGCTGGAAAACAGCGTATCGAGGGGCTCGTCGGCCCGAGTTCGTACCCAGTATCCAGCCTTGACCTGTTTCTTAATGTTGCTCTGGTTATCTCCAGTTGGGTCATTTAACTGTATGAGTGTTAGCATTGGGAATTTGCCTTTGTAGAGCGAAAATGGGCATTTTTTTATACCTTTTGAAACGCGCAATCAGATTCTCCTGGTTGAGAGTTGGTAAAGACTACGCGGCCTTCTAGGTTAGGTCGATCCTTGATGTAGGCACTGCGCACATCGTGAACGGGGCCATTATCCATAAGAAACATGACGCGACCGCGGGCACTCTCAAGGTCGGGCCATCCATGTTCCAAGACCGATTTCTCAAGCGTCAAATTGCCTCGGCGAATATCGTCCGGAACAATGAGCTTGTCCTCGCCAAACACGCTGCGGATCTCATCGTCGAGGCCCTGGAGAAGCGTGGTGTTATCCCAGGGAATGGCGGTTGCGCCACCCAAAGCAGCCACCTCAGCCTCGGACGTCTTGAATTCAATCATGAATGGAATAGGAACATGCGCGGGGTGAGCGTCGCTCCATGTTCTCACAACCTGCAAGCAGCCCTTGAAGGTGCGGCAGGTTGTGTGGTAGTCCATGTCAGCAATGTGCAAGATCTTGATGCCGGGATCCTCCATCTCAGGGAGAGGTTCCGTGGACACATTGGCGCGGATCAGCGGCTTGGCGTAGTGGCCGCCGTCTGGATCGGCATACACGTCCAGCTCAAAGTTGCGGACGGACTGGTACGAGGCCTGGATATCAAGTGCAGGGTGCGAGTAGAACAGGTTGACCATGTCGGATCGAAGGGAAAGCATGTAAGCCTGCTCCTTGATCGTGGCTTCCTGGTGGTAGGAATTATGGGTGCCGACAACCTGGACATGATTCATGCGCACTGCTTCGTTGCTCCATGTGAGGCCATTTTTAGTGTACGCGTGGTCCGACGCCGCAGTCGTTGCGTTGGGCAGGACAAAGAAGGCAAATTGCTCGATGAAGCGCTTTATGCTAGGAGCCATGTTGGATAGTGTCATGAGTGCTGCAGAGCAACGCAGACTACCTTGAGTCTGGCGTCGGGTTGCGATGGGATATAATATAGGATAGTGAATGGTTCAGACATTTTCCTCATGTGGATACATGTCCGTGTAAATACTTTGATCCTTGCCCCGGCCCTCCGGGTCGTCGTCGGCCCCGTGTTCACGTTGCCACCGCTTCGATTTCAATAGGGCACCGGGCCAACCACGGCTAGCAGTGGGACGCTCAGATGACGACACCGTCATGGCTGGAGAATTCGCCAGAGCCTTGGCACGGAAAACGCACCAACCATGTTGTGTGGAGCGCTGAAAGAGGAGCCAAAACCTGGTTCGTTAGGGGGTGCAAGCGGTGTGCAGGCCTGTGATTGGACTCTGTGTAGCTAAAACAGCAAGCTGTTCGACATGAGTAAAAGCACCCTGAGATGGATGCAAATAGCTTGACGGCTTGTTAAAGGACAGCCTTCTGTTTTGGAGGCTTTGAAAATTGATGGCAGCCGAAACCTTGTGTTTCATGTTCCTTGGTTCGCTGACCCGCGGGCTCCGTTAGCCGGAGCTTCTCGTTTTTGAGACCCTTTTGATCTCTTGGTGGTCTTGATTGCAGCGCCACCTATAATGCAAAAGAACAGAGCGAATGAAATGGGTCAGGTTTCATATTTAAAATGATCAGTGGAAAGGGTTGTTAGATCTTGCACTAGAACCCGAAATTTGTCATTCTGAAGCCTACCATAGACGAAGGAATCATCTAATGAATAATTATAGGGTAGTTCTCCATGGCGGTCGCTACACCAGTTCAACCTAGCCGACATAATTATGATATCTAAAGTAAAACAGTACTAGAAAAAAAATGATCTCGGGTACATATTTCGATGCAAGTACTATTCATATTACTTCGGCTAAAAATATGCAGAGGTATAGTCTCTCGAGAACGGTCCTATGTTGCAAGGGGTGCAACCGACAAATATTGAACGAGGCACAGTTTAAATCAATTTCATTTATTTCCAACTAATTGCTTGCCAAGCTATCCTGTGCAACACCGTCCTTAATATTTATAGCTTTGGCTTTTCAAATACACCGTGTCGTCCAGCTCCGCCGCTAAATTTTGCGGCGCCACGAACACTCTCGGTAGTAATCACTTTTGCTCCCTCCTCGAATTCATTTCTCAGCGCATCCTCGAACGATTTTGCATTATAAACTGAATAGCAGCAGCTGGCGCGATCGACATTCATGCATTCCTGAGGAAACAGGAGCAGCTGCTTGGCAATGTTGGTTGCCTCCTCCAGCGCTTTCCCCTTGGGCACCACCCGGTTTGCAAGGCCCATTTGGAGCGCCTCTGCCGCTGGGACACCTCGTCCGGTGAGAATCATGTCAAGCGCTCGCCCGAGGCCAACAATGGCTTGAAGGCGAACAGTACCTCCGTCGATCAGAGGGACGCCCCATCGACGACAAAAGATGCCAAAAATGGCATCCTCTTCGGCGACTCGAATGTCTCCAAGAAGAGAAAGCTCAAGACCTCCGGCTACTGCGTGACCGGCCACAGCACTGATGATGGGCTTCTTTATTTGCATTCGGGAAGGGCCGATCGGACCAATGTTACGGCCGCGTACAGCATGATCAGCGTCGATTATTGGCCCTTTGTAGGTCGGGTCTCCCGGAGTATACTTGGCGACCTCATGCAGGTCAAAGCCAGCACAGAAAGTGCCATGAGCGCCGTAAAATACGCAGACTTTTTGAGAAGCATCATTTTCAAAGTCAAGGAGGGCTTCTGTGAGCTTCTTGCCAGTGGGACCGTCGATTGCGTTGCGCCTGTGTTGACGGTTGATAGTGATGGTGGTGATTCCGTCAGCGGTCTTTGTGACCTGGATCGCGAGTGGTTCGTTGTCAATCATGATGAAAAGTAGCTAATGTAGTCTTTATGTATAATGGATGGGTCAGTGTATGATGAAAAGTGTCAGCTCTTTGGAGTTGCAGTCGGAGGTAGTATTTATATCAAAGATGCTGACTGGAGCAGGCCGATGATTGCCGACAACAACGACCATTTCACGTGTTTCAACACCCAAATGCAGCACGAATGTCGCGTTACATAGAATAAAGCCAAGCCCAGTCTCGGAGGCTTTTGGAAAGTATCATGCTAACATTAGGTTGCAAGCCACGGGGGTTGACACTGTCATTATTTCGGTAGTCTATTAGCGTCTTTACCCCACATCAAATTTGGGAAATCCGAGGTTGTTGCTGGGTGATTGGTGAAGGCTTGCTTACTTCACGCATTATTGATAAAAACATTATTTTACTATGGATTTGGTTGTGCCATGATTGGCTGTGGTTCAATGGCTGGTGCAAAAAAAGACTTCAGGACAAAGCATCAGGCGTGCACGCTATCATTAGATCATCAATGGTCCTCCTGTTTGGGGAGACAATTCGCAAACATTGGCGTGTATTGAAACGAAATACGGATAAAAAAAAATACGAAAGCGCACTGGGGAGTCCTTTGAATAATACAAGACGCAGATAACTCTGATGGTCTAGCACGAACATCTTCATGGTCGGAAAAGTACTTTTTGGGCTTTGGCACTGTCAAATAGTTCGTAGCCGGCGATCGCTTCCGAGAGAGGCATGATGTTCTCAAACATGAATCTGGTTCAATTGTGAGTCTAGGATTCACTTCAGAGAAGCATCATGAGAGGGGACAAACTCGAATATATGCTGCGTCTTTTCAAGCATAGAAAGCGCTTCGGGGAAGATGCTACGGACGGGACATCTACCCATTTGGAGACGAATGTTCTTTCTGCCATTATGTTAGAGTTTGAGCACATATTCGGCATCATCCTGATACTGATTACTTACCCATATGCTTCGTTACCCGTCCATGGGATCTACTGAAATTAGCGGTGAACGGATGGCGAAGAGAGTGTCTATACCTCTGCATTGTGAACCCCGATGCTGCTGATGGCACCAAAAGGGCGCACAAGATCGAAAGCTGTTCTTAAGGCGGGTGACAGTCCGACAACCTCTACAACCATGTCGGCTCCTCGGCCATCTGTTACCTCACGAATCCTCGACTCCATACCCTCCTTGTCCGATAGAAAATTGAGTGGCTCGGCGCCCAGCTTCTCGGCCTGCTCCAAGCGGCTTGGCACGCTGTCTATGGCAAATAGATGCTTGGGCTGGTAATGGGCTGCAACGGCGATGGCGCACAAACCAACCGGACCACATCCGATGATGACAATTGTGGAATCTCGCATGTTGGAGCGGGGTAGCAACTCAAGCGCGCTCGTCACCCCAAAGTAGCCAGTGGGGAATATGTCAGCCATGAGCACAAGAGCTTTGTCTGATATAGTATCCGGTGCTTTTAGAATTGTCGCATCGGCAAATGGGACGCGAACGAACTCTGCTTGCCCTCCATCCAAGCGCTGAGTTCCGAATAGCCGCGACTCGGTACACCGGGCTGTTCCGTCATTCAAACAATAAAAACACTTTCCACTGCAATTACAGACATTAGCTACTGAAATGTGACTAGAAATTTAGCTTGCTAGATTATTACCATGAGACGGTGAATGGTACAACCACTTTGTCGCCTAGTTTCACTGTTTGGACGGAAGCCCCGGCAGCTACGATGATGCCAGTGAATTCGTGGCCCATGATGAAACCAGTGCCAGATGGCTGGTGTCCTCGATAAACGTGCAACTCCCTTCCAATCGTTATCAATTGGGCTTGATGAGCATGGGCAATTGGGTCACTCACGAACCGCAGAGGGCTGTCGCTTGAACCTTGACAATGACATCTTGATCACTCTGAACTAGTTTGCCTTAGTAAACGATGAACTGAATAGACTGGCTGAATAAAGCACGCACGAATGGGAACAGGGCGATCCTGGATGGAAACCTTGAATGGGCCATCGAAGACGACAGCCTTCATAGACTTTTGCTGGATTTCCATATTGGACAGATTAGTTCACGCCGTTGACGTTTCAAGGGGTTGAATTGAATTGTAATAGTATGTATTTATTTGGTATTGGAGAATAATTCATGGTTTGCATTATAATGTAGCTCAGATGCGGGGAACAACGCCTACGATGCTGTCAGAACTGGAGCGACGGGGAATGAGCCTCGGAACCCAGCAGCAGCTCCTCAGGCTATATGCACTTGCACTTGGCGCACAACACCCAGAACAGTTTTAATTCTGCTAGTCACAGTGTTTTAAATAAAAACAGTCAAGGACAGGGTGTCTCGTCTACTGCGTTATGTGTTTGGGTTGATTGGTTCATGATTTCGTGGCGTATGATAAATATCCGAGGACATCAAAAATCTGCCGAGTTAGCTCCATCCGCTTTTAGTAAGCCGAGGTAGCGAGATCGGAATGGGCCCCAAGAGCCACAAATGGTGGTCGTTAGACGAGCAGTAGCTTCATAAAAGAAGCCAAACCAGCACACACGATAGTTTTTAATTCGAGAATTTTCTATATCCACCGAATTAACACGCCCTTATCAGTAAAAACTTCCTATCGCCGGTTGTCGGTCTGCAGAACATGAGGCGTAGGCGTTAAACTGTGCCACCCTGAGTCATGACAGTATCTGGCTCTCCGTCTACCTTCCGCATTAGGCCCACGTTTGAGTATTGAGCCAGTCCAGGATGTCTCCGCTTCCAGCCAGCACGAAGGGACCATATCCATGGCGGCAGCATACATGGTTCCATTTCCCACGACGCCTCGTGGTCTGGCAATCATGGGGAAGTGGACCGGCACATCCAACCGTACCGTATGAATTGCACTATTAGAGCGGGGTTACCCCACAAAGATACCGGGGCCGCGTATAAGTGCAGTCGGCAGCCCTGCTCAAATAGCCAGACCTCGGCTAAGATCCGACTCCGGGCTTGTTCTGGCAGAGGAAAGCCCTCTCTGGGAACCCACACCGAAATGGCTCCAGCCAGAAGGAAGACCGGTGCAGAACAATCTCCTAACCCAGCAGAGAGCCCTGCAGCGGATGCAAACAATACCACAACTGCGCGAAATGCCATTTTCGTCACCCCGCTGGTGCAATCGCTGAGACCAAACCGTCGCCGAGCCCACCAAGCTTGTCTTGTATGCAGAGCTCGGAAGGTGAGATGTGATGTGACAGAGAACTATCCCTGCGGGAACTGCCAGTGGAACCAGCAGGAATGCGTTATTTATAGCCGGCGTGCAGGAAGGTATGTTATCTTTTATTTTTGGTCAACGTCTTGGCCATACTAACAATTATCCGTCAAGGCCAAGACTGTCGCAACAAGCCCACAAAGACACTTCAGCACCGGCACCGCCCAGGCACAATGTAGCGTCCACGACACCGTCCCAACATTCATCCCATGACGAAGAGGAAACTCAAAGTCCTCAAAGCTCATGTGAGTACATCCCCTCTCAACTAAAATGCATCAAATCTTATGATTGAAAGATAAGGAAGCTGATAAATATTCTAGCTGCATCATGCGTACCGGTAACCGCAGAAACCGGCGATACGCCATTATCCACGGGTCAACTTCCTCTGGACTTTGTATGCTCGGAATTGCAAATGGATTTTGCACCAGATGCACAGGATGACAAACTATTCCCATATTTACTTCTTCCAAGCTTCATCAGGCGCACGGAAAACAAATTAGGCATTGACGATTTGGTCTTTTTGCAAACCAAGGGTGCTTTTACAATTCCAACCGGGCTGCTGCAGGATGCATTGGTGCGGGCATATGTTGAGCATGTTCACCCGCTCCTCCCTCTTATTAATCTGGAGGACTTTATGGAATCCATCACCGAGGGGAATGAAACAAATTCCCAAGTAAGCTTGCTGTTCTTCCAGGCCGTCATGTTTGCAGGATCCGCGTACGTCGAGATGGATCTCCTCAAGGATGCCGGATATCGAACGAGGAAACTAGCTCGCAAGGCATTTTACGAGAAAGTTCGGGTATGTTTTCAAGTAACTCTGGCCTTGATAACTACTGACATTTCCCAGATTCTTTACGATTTCAACTTTGAGCCTGATGGATTAGTCATCGTTCAAGCCTTACTTCTCATGACGTTTTGGTACGCACCATCAGACGATCATAAAAACACCTGGCACTGGATGCATGTTGCGATATCTCACGCATTCTCTTTGGATCTACACCTGGATCCTAAATTAATGGACCCGATACCTTCGGTGACAGTGCAAAGGCTCCGCCGGCGTATTTGGTGGTGTTGTTTCATACGAGATCGATTAATTTCTCTTAGCATGAAGCGACACCCGAGGATTAGAGACGATGACTACAATGTTCCAATGCTTGAATTAGAAGACTTCCAATCCGAGCACTTGCACGGCAAGAAGCCCGCCAGGACTGATTCTTTGTGCTCGTACTTCACCAACCGAACTAGACGGGTGACTCTGGCTAGACTTTGCGTTGAACAAGCCAATCTCTGCAGATGCTTGAAATACAGCGTCACACCCAACATGGAGATATTGCCCGACATAACCGGAAGCATATCCAACGTAAACAGCATATTCCCGATCGATCACCGATCATTTGCGACCTGCCAGCGGGAGCTCTTAGAATGGCACGATACACTTTACCATTGCGATAAATACCAACCAATCATGGCCACTGACATTCATCCGGATGGGAGTGCAAATCTAGAACTGAATCGGGCAGTTTTGCACATGCTGTATCATACAGGAGTGCTGGGTCTTCATCACAACAGGGTCTCAGATCCCGGTATCCCGCCAGACGAGAAGGAACTATCCAAGGTGTTTGTGCAACATTCAGCGAAGAGAATCTCGGAAATTACCAGCAACATTAAAGAGCACGGCCTTGAGCGGTTTCTCCCGATTACGGCTATAACCACCACCATATCGGCCATTACGGTGCACCTCCTAGAGATAAGAGGCGTATTCGATGCAGATGTGTTGGATGCACAGCAAAACTACCAGAGATGCATGATGGTGATGGAGTCGATGAGGGAGATGTACTTTTCCACAGATCTCTCACAAGCGGCTGCTGAGCTTTCCTTTCCGCCTACATCTCCGGATGGCTCATTTGGGATGTCCCTGGCCTCGTTTGATTGGAGGTGGGAGGAGGACGGGGAATGGGGCTCATTTGCTGCATCATGATGCGAGAGTAACTAGTTCCATCTGGGGTATTCCACAGAGAATATTACATATTTGAGGGTGGCGCGGTTATTCCTTTAGCGACAAGCCACATGGGTAGATGCGAGTTGTTCTTCAATGATAGCTTCGTGTTGTGCAACAAAACCTTGTGAATTCCCCAATACTGAGTGAGGCTAGAAATTGCAGATTTGACGCTCTTCCATCGCTGAGATTGTATAATTCCGATGTGCAAACGATGTGCATGCTTTGGATGTTGACCGTAAACTTGACGTCAAGGCGTGTCACTGGTAGTCACTGGGTAGGACAAGAGTGACGCATATATCATCTAGGGGCCTTCCAATGCTCGTCTATTCCTCGTTTGAAAGGGGAATCAATTCACTTCTCAAGTCTGCGCCGTCTGCCGCATCGGCATTGTCAGAGCTCCCATGATACGCGCCGCCGCCAGGATCAAGACCGACCAATTTCAGCATCTCCGTGACCTAGTTCCGCAAGCGAATGGTAATCATGGCTTTGACTTTGCTGTTTTCGATGAAGGCTTCCACAAGCCTAGCCGAGCACAGTTTCTCACTACCTTGGACAACTATACTTTTGGGGCATCGCGAAACTTCCTGGAGCAAGCATAAGTCTATTTGCACGAATTTAGATGAGAACTTTTCGCCTCATGTCTAAGCACAGCTCCATGAAGTGCGATGTGGTGGGAAAATATAGGGTTTGACCTGGCCATGCCAAGAGGGTCACGTGGTTGAAAGATTTCACATGAATTGATGCGCTTTCTCCTCGCGTTTAGTAGCCGCGAAAATAAACGCTCAAGTGTAGAGGTTCCGTTTTTGCGGGGTACTCTCGGTCATAGACCTTTTGATTTGTAGGGTCATATGTTATTTAGAACAAATTTGAGTGAATTCTCATTGAATCGAGGCGACAAGATCAACACTCAGCGCAAGATTCTTGCGCGACACCAGCTGCTCAAGTGAACCACCAGCATTCGCCACGGTCCTTCTGCTGGTCTACTGTGAATCGTGAGAAACAAGGTTGCGTTTCTGGAAACGGCGAATGATTTGGCCGGCAAGGTATGTTACAGAATACAAGTGGCTTGGTCATGATGTGGAGTGTGGGGATGGGAGCAAATGTCCGCCTCACCCGGGCAGTACTCAACTGCGGCTCAAGTCAAGGCTCTATTGGCTCCAGCTCTTTTGCGGCAACGTATTTTCACTGTTGAGATTTATGTCATATCTGATGTAGCATCGGTCAAATTAATCCACCTATCTGGCCCTAGCCTGCCAAGTCTTTCAGACACCGCAAAAGCGGGGAACATTGTGATGTCGGTCTGGAAACCCAAAACTGGCACCATCGTCACACGTTCGGGACCTGGGGAACGAAAGACCGAAGGAGGCCACAGCCCACTCAACTCCAAGGTGCAATGATAGCCCGAGGCTTAATTCAGTGTATTGTTTGGGGGGCGACTTAAGGTTAAAAACACTAAGCGCACCTATACGAGAGTGGATGCCGGCGCCCGAAACGAAGTGCGGAGCTAGTCTCCGGACTTCTCAACAAGCCGCCTTTTTTCCATCGAAGCCATGCGAGATGGCGACCTGCGACCTGCTCAAAATAAACTGCGGGGCAGTCCCTCATATAATGGGAATTACTCTGATTTGTGGTCTAAACCGCTGCTCAGTTGCAGGGTCGTGTTTTGTTTCACGCTAATGTCCATGGGGATGAGCCCTTTTTTACTGACATGGTTCCTATTCACTGGTGGAAAAATGGTCGTATTTTCTTAATGCTAGAACTCTGGGCGGAACGATGGCCCAACCCGGCCAAGCGGAGCTGGCTATGCATGCTGAACCGGAAATGCATACTCATGCCTCTGGAAAATATTTGGTCTGTTAATGCCGAGAAGCATCTGCTGGTGTCTTGGCGATCGTATAAGGAGCGTCTATTCGACGAAGTATTTGCCATGAAGTATTGTGCCAAAGATTGATTTCCAAACGCGTATTTGATCAACCCGTCCTGGTCAACTTTGTACAGTCTTTACTGTGTCGATATCTACAGTTTTCGACATGAAGGTCACAGCATCATCCTTCGTAGCCTTGGCGCTTGGTGCTCTGCAGGTTGCGGCCGCACCCGCACCGGAGCCCGTTCAGCTACAGCCCCGAGCAACACCGACCGTCTACTTCTGCGGTGACAGCACCATGGCCAAGAACGGTGCCAACGACGGTGACACAGACGGTTGGGGCAACTACATTGGAAACTATTTGACAGTCAGCACCGTCAACAAGGCCATCGGTGGACGCTCGGCCCGCTCTTACTGGAACGAAGGACGTTTCCAGGCTGTTGCGGACCTTGTCCAGTCAGGTGACATTGTTGTCATTGAATTTGGTCACAACGACGGCGGATCGCCCACATCCAACGACAACGGTCGTTCCGATTGTCCCGGCTCTGGTACCGAGACCTGTATCTCCGATGCCACCGGCGAGACAGTCTACACCTTTGTCTTCTACGTTATCCAGGCAGCCAAGTTGATGACAGCCAAGGGCGCCACTGTCATCCTCAGCTCCCAGACACCCAACAACCAGTGGGAGGGCGGCACATACAGCTCCTCTGCTCCCCGCTTTGTCGGCTACCAGAAGACGGCCACCACAGCCCTGGCCAGCTCTTCTGTCACCTTTGTAGACCACTTCCAGGCCGTTAGCAACACGTACCTGAAGCTTGGCAACTCTGCCACCAACGCCTTGTACCCCAACGACCACACCCACACAAGCCCTGCTGGTGCCGACTATGCCGCCAAGGCCTTTGTTCAGGCCATCTACCAGAAGATGAACGGCACGACCAGTCTGCAAAGCTATGTCAAGACTCCCATCACCACCGTGTACTAAGCTGCAACTCTAAAACTGGGAGCACATTGAGCAAGGAGGATGCGACAACGAAGCCGAATATCAATATCACGGCTATGTTATACTTTACATATGATGATATTTCATGTACATATCTTACTTCAATTTTGAAATTTTTTGCATCCACCTTTTTCTACTATGTGAATTCATGAAGAGGAACCATACTCCCTAAACTACCACAAACAGATTTGACAGGTTCCTAAGACATGTTATGCGCGCTGCGCAATAACCGAGCTACTGTATCCCCCCACCAGACATTTAAACCTTTCTCTTTCTTTCTTGTGATCTTTTTCACGTGGTTAATGACAAGCAACTGGTGCCAGAGACGTGATTTCTAACAAAATGAAAGAATTTCAAGGGACATATATCCTTGAAGTTCAAGAAGGGGGAGGGGATGGAATTGAAACTGTCGACAGGGTAAGAAGCGTCCGATTCCCAAGCAAAAGTGGTTGGATTAACCTTCGCTCTCTATCCTTTGGGACTAGCCTCTTGAGCGAGGAACTAAGTACTTGATTTTGCTGAAAGTTTATCTGTGAAAGCCTGGTGGCATGGTGATAGTGCATCTTCCTTACCAGTTTGTTGATAGGTCGTCCTGGAGGTGCATGGCGATCTAGCGAGAGATTCCATGAACGGGGTGGTTGTATTTTAGCTAGCCTATGGGTTTTAAAAATAACTCCTCAGTAACAGATATGTCCTTTTTCCTTACTTTCCCCTTTCGCTTTCGAGAGTGTTTTGTTCTATGTCGAGTCTTCATCCGCCGGGCTTGCTTCTTTTAATGACACGTCAAATTCATCAATGACGCTGCGTGGCTTGCTGAATTTTCCTAGAGGCTTGTATTCCAGGTCGTTAAACCCGAAGCCCTTGGGACCACCAATCTCGATGCCCCTTTCTGTGGAAGTCCATTTCTCTGAAGCCGTGATACCAAGTACTAGCACAGGCAAACCATAACGATACTCGGGCGTGCCAAGTGCCTCGCCATTTTGAGCGTCAATCACACATACAAGATCGGGTACGATGGTGAGGATCTATCGTGCATCGTTAGTTAGCAAGATTACCATCAAGAATGAGTGCAGGAGACATACCTCTTCCTTTCCATCTGCATCTATCTTCTTCGCATAAATATTTTCGTTCTTGAACGGGATAATCATGCGCTCTTTGGCTGAGCCCGAGGAGCCTTCAGCGGCTGTTGATTCAATAATGACCTCGCCGCAGGAATGGCCCATCTTCGTGATGCGCTCAACACCGACAATCTTGCCCTTGAAGAGGAGTCGAGCAGACTCGGGTCCGCCGACCTCGGCGATGATGGAGTCGGCCATGGTGTCAACCGTGTTGGTGCATCGTGACAATGCAACAGCGCGGCCGATCCTCCATGACAGAGACATGGTGTTTTCTACTACCCATTCCTTGGTGTTTTTGCCGCTGACGGGACCCTTTGCGCAGCCGACGTGGGATCCCATCTGCGACAAGGCGGCACGGAGAGCACGCTCTGCATCCAGTTCTGTGGGTGCTTTTGTCATGAACTAAATGCCCTTGGTTAGTTACAGCGCCGCTTTTGAGGCTTTATAGATACTCACGATTATTCTTCCGTTTCCATCCGAGATGCACGTTGGCACCATCATGGCCTTCTTTTCAAACACCACTGGAGTAGTCTGCCAAGAGACTGGATAAGCTCTACCCATCCAGTCGCCATCGATCGCAGGGATATCCAGGGATGTTGATGCGCCGATGATTAGGCCTTGCAACCCGTTGCCTCCTCCAATCTCCAGAGGAATGACTGCATTGGGTTTGACTTTGAGGAAACCGTACAGCTCTCTCTGAGACTCAAGTATCCTAACAATAACATGTCAGCCTAACCTCATCGCATCAAGCACAGCCGGTGCCAATGCAGGGTGACTTACTCATCACCATATGGCTTCTCGATGGAGACCTGGGGTGAACCCTTGCCACCACCACATGCGATAATGTCATCATCCTTGAGGTCGTGAGGAGAAATGACGCGAAGAACGGCACCTTCTCGCAGCATTTCTCGAAGGCGTAAGAAGTGTTGGTAAGGACTGCCACCACCTCCGGTACCTAGAATATAACATCCCGTCGTGATAAATTCCAAATCAGTCTCAGATAGGGTCCACACTCGGTTGACAACCTTTGGCTTGTAACCAGTGATGTAGTCCTTGGTGAAAACTACCGAGCGTGAGGTCGATGGCATCTCCGCAGAGTCTTCCACGCCGGCTGTTTTCTGTGCTACATGGTTTGAATCATCCGCAAATTCATCCACATCACCGTTTACTGCGGCTGAAACCCCTTCCAAGTCTGTACGGGAGTAGTCGAAGTCACCAACAGCCTTCACAATAATGCGAGACTTGTTGGCAATGTACTAATGCTGCATGTCAGAAACGTAAAGCGGATGTTTGAATTTCCGTGACGTACCTGGAGAGGGAAGTTCTCTATCTCCGCAATGGCGACTGTTTCCCTCAAAGCTCCGCTGGCCACGGCCTTGTCAATAGCTCTCTGCGACAGTTCATTCATGATATCTTCCTTTGATCGTGACTCTGTATTCTCCACAGAGTCAACAATACCACTAACCCTCGCGGTTGCTGCGCCGATGGCGTTTGCTACTCCCGACCACTTCGGCTTCACAACCCGACTAGCACCCTCAATGCTATCCGGGGCGATGACTGCGCCGCCACCAACAAGCACAACTGGGATGTCTTCTGGAGAGGTCTTCATTGTGTCGACAATGTGTTCCAGCATGGACTTGACCTTGGCCTTGAACTCGGGCAGGCTTGCTGCGAGGTCGGACCCATCCACTAGTGATCGGTCACCAATCTCAACATCTTGGCTTCCCAGTACCGTATAGTCGGTGGCAGTGGGAACATTACCGCCAAAGACCAAGGCCTTTTTGTTGATCTGATAGCCCACGCTTTCTGGGCCGACAGTGATTTTGCCATTTTTATCGCGGCCCACGATTGATCCTCCTCCAAGACCAATGCTTCTTACATCTGGGTAGGAGAAATTGGTGCGCACGCCAGCAATCTCGCTGTAAGCAGCAGCCTGTCGTGGGAAGCCATTCTTCAACAGGAGGCCCACATCTGTCGTCGTGCCGCCAACATCGACCACCATCATGATTTCTTTCTCCTGATCCTGCATCAGAAATGCTGCGCCTCTCATACTGTTGGTCGGGCCACTCGAGAAGGTCCGGATCGGCACCCGGGCAGCGGCGCTTGCGGGAAGAATGGTACCGTCATTCTGGGTCACAAACACGGGGCAGTTCAAGTGCAGCCGAGAAACTGCATCCTGGAACGAATGGATTGTGCGGCGAGCAAAGGGTAGGATGGAAGCGTTGAGAATTGCGGCATTTTCCCTTTCAAGAAATCCAATGTTCGCAACGTCCTTGGAGCACACAATGTCGGCTTCGGGATAAACGCTGCGAATGATTTCTGTCGCCTTTTCCTCTTGCTTGTAGAACAGATCAATTGGGCTGAAAATGCCGATGACAACAATGCTCTTGATGCCCTGAGCCTTGATTTCCTCGCACTGGCGTCTAACTTCGTCTTCGTCCAACTCAGCAATCAAGCTACCGTCAATTTCTAAGCCTCCGTTAACGAGGCCCCTGTAGCCGCAAATGATGTTGCGCAGCTTGGGTGGCCAGTCAATGCCAATTGGGATGTCCTTGGAAAACGGCCCACAAAGTCGCATGACAGCAACCTTGGCCAGTCGAGACTGATCCATTTCTATGACAGCATTGATGAAATGAGTTGTGCCAATTGTGACACTTGCCACATCCTGAGGATCAATACTGGATTGCTCAAACATCTCCTTGATGACGTTGTTAATGCCATCGCTGGGGTTTTTGGTTGTGCTCGACTTCTTCCAGGCAACAATGCCTCTGTCGGGCCCAGAGGCCTTGGCAAGATCTAGAATAACTCCATCGGTGTTTGTACTGTGTGCTCGATCAGCAGCGTGTTTCGGTTGTAGCAATATGGAAACTATCTTACCCGCCAACATCAACTCCGATTCTAAGCGTGGGTGCCTTCATCTTGCTGGGTGCATGCGTGGCCTTGTCCTCAAACCAAACCTGGCCAAAGTTGCCAGGGGTGTTCGTCCAGTATAAAAGCCGGCCAATCTGATTGATCCGACAACTCTAAGTGACTGCTTAGTATTCACTACGCCGACGGACCGAAGCCGGAGATTCAAATTGCAGCCGACGCGACGGCTCAAGCGATAGGGTTACAGAGATAGGACCCTATCAATACGCCCGCCGGTCTGCTCGTACAAATATCCCCCGCTAATCACGACACCCCTAGTATAGCCCGATCATCCATTGAGGCAGATAAGAAATCTGGGGCACTGGGGCCATCGGCCAACTTGACGTGGTATACCGATGGGGCCTGGCTCCACAGATGGTCGCACACTTGGTGATAAGACTGGCTTTAAAGCCGGATTTAAAAACCAAATTGACAGCACGTGGAGAGCTCCGACAAATTGCCATTCTTCTTGGCCGTGAGGGGGGGCCCAATTGGCAATGACTTGTTTAGCGTTGCCCTGGTGGCTACGTTCCCATTTCGGGTTCGGAAACGCTTACCCTGTTCGCCCCAGTTTAAGCTTCAAACGGTTCAGGGCCCAATGCAGTATAGATCATTCATAGAACCTGGGCTGCCGAATTATCTGGGTTGCGTCGCATCTCCAATTTTTCGGAAAGATAAGGGAGGGGAGAGATATCGACCTTCTTTTGCGCTCACGGTATCGCATTTGACTAAACCGCCTGAGAATAATAAGAACCTGGGGAGCCCCACGCCGTTGTCGCGTGCATGGGATTATGATAGAGAGCTTGCGTTCCCGCGTCTGCTCGGGCTTCCATCCATCTGTGTGCGCCCGTACTTGCGGCCGGATCAATTGACCCCGATCGCTCATCCATCAGCTGTCCAATTTCGAGATGGCGACAAAGGCCATGCGTAAAATCAAGGAGGCGGCGGTCCTCGAAGCCGACGCCACCCGCCACGAAGAGACGACGGCCTGGTGTAATCGAGACTTGGTGCCGCTACCGCCTTCTAGACGAACCTGGGGATGGTTCAACTTTTTCGGCGCGCAATCTCTGTGAGTCGACGATGAACGTCTTTGGCTGAGAAGAGTCGAGCTAATGTATGACTGCTCCAAGGGGTGCGCTTAACGTGTCAACTTGGCAGACTCCCAACACCTTTCTGACGCAGGGACTGTCTGTCGGCCAGGCCATGGCTATTATTGTTGTGTCTCGGTTCATCGTGTCATTTTTTGCCTGCGTCGTTGCATGGTGCGGTTTGACATGGCACATCGGCTTCACCGTCCAGAACCGATTTACCTGGGGAATGCGAGGTGCTTATATTCCTCTTATCCAGCGCTGCATGCTGAATTTCATTTGGAATGCCATCCAATGTAAGCCAACTTCCATCTGCAATACTGTGCTTCGAATAATCGTTAAGCTAATGCATGTATCTTTGAACAGGCTGGAACGGCGGAAAGCTTGTGGCGTAAGTGTCGCGATCCCAGTCGTCAAAACCTAGACTATAGCTTCAAGGAATCATTCTAACTCCGCTTTTCACTAGTGTTTGCCTAACAGCTATCTGGCCATCCTTCCAGAAAATTCCAAACACGCTGCCGGCCAACGTGCCTACGACGACATACGAGATGGTTGGATTTATCGTCTTCTGGGTTGTGTCGGTTCCATTCCTGTTCATCCGACCTGAGAGATTCAAGAAGCCATTTTTCATCTCGAGTGTGGGCTGTGGTGTTGCCATGCTGGCAATGATGATCTGGTCTTTGGCTGTTGCAAAGGGAGTCGGCCCAATCTTCTACCAGGGCCAAGCGGTTCCCTCAACTTCTCGCTGGGGCGTTTCTTGGATCATGATGTCTGGGCTGAACCAGGCCATCGGAGGAAAGGTGGCAGGAATGACCAATGAGTCTGACTTTTCTCGCTATGCCAACAATTCTCTCGGTTTCGTGATTGGCACGGTCTCGGTCCAATGGATCGTGGGAATTTTCGTGTCGCTCGGTGGTTTAGTGACGACTTCGGCTTGCCAGGTCATTTATGGCGATATTTGGTGGAACCCTCCGGATCTCATGATGGTCATGATGGATTGTAAGTTTATCATGAGTGTGACGCCAACTGCAGCCAATGCTAATGTTTTCAGATGGAAATGGGTCCTCCGCTTCACGCGCCGGTGTCTTCTTCCTGGCACTGGCTTTCACCTTTGCGATTCTCTTCCAGAATGTCTGCGGCAACGCTGTTGCTGGTGGCATCGATTTGGCAGGTTTGTTCCCAAGATACATTGATATTCGTCGCGGTGCAATTATTACATTCGTGGCGACATGGATCATCCAACCGTGGCAGCTCATCAACCGGGCCGCTACGTTCGTCACCGTTCTCAGCTCATTCTCCGTGTTCCTGGCCCCTCTGCTCGGCGTCATGATTTGCGACTACTTTTTCATCCGACACCAAAAAATCAAGCTCAACGACCTCTATCGTCCCGAGGGCTCGGATTATTGGTTTACCCACGGTGTTAACTGGCGAGTGATTCCCTGCTGGATTGCCGGATGGGCACCCACCATCGGAGGCCTCATCGCGACCGTCGGCGAGATGGATGACGCGCCAGATGCCCTGTTCCAGCTTTACTACACCGCCTTCTTCACCGGACTCGCCATCTCGTTTGTGCTTTTCTACGCTGCCAACTTTTTCTTCCCCATCAAGGGAGCCGGCGAGTTCGATCCGTACGATGATTGGGCAACTTTTACGCCCAAGGAAGCTGAGAAGCTCGGAATTGCCCCACATGTGGATGCAGAAGAATTGCCCGAAATTGCCATGGGTGCGTCTGGTTATCAGCGCCAGACCCCACGAACCCAAACAGAAAAGGGCTTAGACTCGGACGCGCAAGTTGTAATTGGAGTACCTGCTGAGCCTGAAGTTTCTAAGCGTTGGTGGGAATTGAAGAAGAATTGATGGAGGTGACTGCGCTGGAGGTCGTGTGCTTCTTCAGCAGTTAGGTGCCAATAATAATAGCCTGGGATCACGCTTGGCGTCTCGGTCTACCCTATTTACATAGGAAATAAATGAAGACATGATTTCACGGCCATCAACGGTACTTGCAGTGACTGAAACTTGGCGCTTTTATTGCAAATTTTGGCCAGGATGGGGCTAGCTCATTTGTTGCATTGCCACCCTGGTTTTCTGGATTTCCCCAGAGTAGAATGCGCCCCAGAAAAAGACCTTTGGAGCCTACGTCAACTTGTTCGTACTGGTTTTAGTGCTGAGCAATCGAGCGGCTAAATTCACAGGGCTCAAAGGATTGCATACCCTGGTTCGTACACATGTAACGTCTTTCAGCCTCACCAGACGTCGCCGAGCTAAATAAGAGAAGTGGTGCCACCAACTCAGGCTGTGACTGGCGTTTTGCAAGCTTGTGCATGGTATTTCTTGCTTCGTCCCGCACTTTGTATCCTCACTTTCGCACTTTGACCGCAGCACTCGCGACGTCGCCGCCATCATGACAACAAGCTCCGAGCCAGCCGAATCTGAAGCCCAGCGCTACATCTCCAACCCTCGTTTCCACCGTGTCTTCACACTCCCCGCTACTGCCGACCACGGCGATCTCACCTTTGGATATTCAGATGTCGGCCGAGAGCCCGGACCTGCGGGAGGCTCAGAGCCCCCAACGATCCTCTTCATGCCAGGCATGTTTGCGTCTCGCTATCTCGGCATAGCCAAACACGCTATTGCAGAGAAGCTCGGGGTTCGTCTTCTCATCGTTGATCGGTGCGTCATTTTGCCCTTGCGCGCCATATTCTCTGGTCTATTTTGATTGACACCTTGCGACCAGCCCGGGACTAGGTAAATCATCAGATGTTCCCCTCGCTCAGCGCATCCCAATCTGGGTAGAGCTGGTGCCTCGGTTTCTAGAGCACCTGGGCGTTCGACACGTCGCATTAATGTCCCACAGCGCGGGAACCATGTATCTACTGAATACGCTGCATCAGTGCAGGGAAATTTTGCATCCCGAGAGACCTTTTGTCGCACTTTTGGGTAAATTTCTCCCGACTACCAAATTCTTTGACTTTGTGTGCTGACGCGAAAGCCTGCAGCGCCATGGGCAGACCCATCCATCTCCCACGTCAAGACAATGCAGATTGCACAGTACTTGCCGGTCTCGGCCTTCAGCGTGTGGCATCTCATTCCCCAATTTTTTGTTCTCAAGGCAGGTCCAGCATTCGCATCAAGTGGTGCCATGTTCAACAAGTCATCCGGCTTCATTCCCGGGTTTGGCGGGGACAAAGAACAGAACTGGGTCGAGACGAACCGTCTAAAAATCGAGAGCGAGTACGGAATCTCGCGAGACCTGCAGGTAGATGTGGAAGAAGCTATACTCAAGGGCATGTTTGGGGGGAAGACGACAGGCGCCAACGACGAAGCGCTTCAATGCTTGAGAAAGGGCCCAGATTGGTCCTGGGGCAAGGCTGACAATTATTCCACCTGTATCAGAGAGATACTTGAACGTGAGAAAACGGAAGGAAGGCAAGACAGCGATGTCAGCTCAAATCCAAAGCTGAAGGTGAGGGCATTTTTTTCCGAGGAAGATAGTTTGGTTGGGAAGAAGGGACAGGAGTACATGGAACAGTGCTGGAAAGGCACGAATGACAGGGAATTTGACGATGTTTTGGATTTTGAGTCAACCACAATCCCGGGGACTGACCATGACACAGTGTTACAGTCGCTGGATGTTTTGGAAACCGTTTTTATTGGTGCTGGTGGAATCAAGAATAGTTAGATTAGTTAATCCCAGGAAGCATTTCAATGAACTGTGCAACTTGGTATGGTGAGGTAACAATTCCAACGAATCTTACCCATAATGCCATGATTGATCGGCGCAGTTGTATGGGTGACACGCGATTCTCGGCGTTTATTCTAGAGATAGACATTATATCTGCCTGATACCATAGACCTTTGCGCAAACTGTCGCACCTTGCAAGAAAATTTCAACTCTGTAAGGTGACAGGCCTTGATCATGATGTGGTGGGTCATGGATTTAACCTGCGCGTCCACGGTTGCAAATGAGTAATCACCAATGTAATTAGGCGATAATTCCGCTCATTTTGCATTCACACGTTGGCGCACGCGTTTTTAATTATCTGCACCATCAAATCCAGGCATATCTTTAGGAGCGGTCTGTTTGACACCTTTCTAACACCCCAGCCTTGCCATCCTCAGTCAATGACCACAATGGATCCCAGTACTGCATTGTGATGGGCTTATTGTCTAGTCCGGGGGCAGTGACTTCGGATAATCCAATACGACGATCATAACTATCAATACTGCGACTAAGTCGTTTGCTACCCCGTCCTGGCATGTCGATGATGAAGTTGGGCATCATGAAACCAGATATCTTGCCGCGTATGGCTTCTTCCAGGTCAAGACTGTCGCTCATAGGAGTACGAAGATCCTCTGCTCCGGGGATCAGATCTCCTTGGTAGACGTAATACTGTCGCACATTAGTCGCATGTTTGGCCTACTACAAATAGACATACCGGTTGAATATTCATATCAGCAAGCGCGTGAATCAAGTTGTACATTTGCTCTGGTGTATTATTGACACCGTTCAGCAGCACAGATTGGTTCCGCACCGTCACCCCGGCCTCATACAAGCGTTGCGCTCCGCGACGTGTCACCCAGCTGATTTCATTTACTGAGTTGAAGTGTGTATGAATGCAAATGTGTTTCCCCATCATGCGTGCCTTCTTTTCCATTCTGATTACTGTGTCCACCCAGTCATCCTGGGGGTCTAGCAAGCGGCTTGGAGATACGGAAAGACCTTTGCTGGCAAATCGGAAGCGACGAATATGCGGGATATTGAGTAGCCTCTCGCCAATATAACCAACTTGTTCAGGCTCAAGGAGGTAGGTATCACCACCAGAGATGACAATATCTTTCAAGCTGGGAGTGGCTTCGATATACTGGAATCGAGGCTCCCATTTCTTTGCAAGAGGAAGGAATCTGTGCTTTTTCACTGTGTCG
Organism: Calonectria pseudoreteaudii; assembly: GCA_001879505.1. Lineage (NCBI taxonomy): Eukaryota > Fungi > Ascomycota > Sordariomycetes > Hypocreales > Nectriaceae > Calonectria > Calonectria pseudoreteaudii. Next base: position 2,181,587 of record KV875232.1, read on the forward strand.
GTCTCGGCCCCAACACTATAGGAACGAACACAAAAGCGGCAGTAGACGGGACAAACCGAGGTAGCTTCTTAGATTAGTTGGGTAGAAATTACACTTGGAGGAGAGTTTTCTCACAAAGAAACAGTGCTCGATCCGCGTATCTATGAACCAAGCCCGGCACGGGGGAATATGTTTCCTCTTTTAGTGGATCTAACTGTGTTGCCGGGTGTTCAATATTCAAGGGAGAGGATAGTGGAATGAATTGACGTCGAACAGGGTCATTTATGGGGTCCCCCCAGTTGATGCTGCTGAGGATATGAGGTGATAGTCGAACCGCCATGGGCGCTCTTCGGACACCCTCTTTAACGCGTTCAATAAACTGATCTGGAGTGTGGATATCCATAATCCGGAGGTGAGGTAACATATCCTTTTGAGGGGGGATAGAGCTCGGGAGGACCTTTTTGAGAAAGTCATACAACGAGCTCTCCGATTGCACGGTGTTGCGCATCTGCCACTTGTGGCTAAGGAATTGATCCGCTGTTATGTCGTTCCAGATAGGAATCTTGCGCCAATACTTTTCCTCGCTATGAATGGAGCCGCTGAAGATGTTGAAGATGGAGACATTGTTAGTTTCAAGGCCGGCGGTAGTCGGCGCCAGATTTGCCATGGAGACCCGTTGCTGGCCCGTGCGCCATTTTGAGATGATTGAAATTCGCGATGAAGCTCTGTGCATTTTGTGTACCTGTTGAAACTTGCTGTGCGTGTTGGGTGGTTTGGGAAACCTGGCGTTGGAGGGGTTGGCGATTTTAACTCTTTGCGCCCTTTCATGTCGGCATTGCTGATTATGGAAATCAGGTGCTCAAATATTTGCCGTGTTCTATTGCGCCACAATGACACGTAGACGTAAGATTTCGCCGCATGAAGGAACCAAGACATGATCGTAAACGCGCAGGTTACGCCTTTTTTTGCTTTCATCAAATCGCATATTCACGACAGTGGAGTTCTGCCGTGCTGGTTGCCATCGGTCTGCAAAGCAATCCAGCTAGGGCGTTCCAATGCCGACCCTTTTGTCCTCTTTCAGGTAGGCGAAAGACACGGCACGGCAATTTCGCGGCAATTTCCTAAATTGGCCAGTCAGAGTGGCCCAAATTCGCCATTGTCCGAGACCTCGCTCCTCAGCGGTGTGGAACTCGACTCATACCATGCCACGTTCTAGAACTAAATTGAACGATGTTATCCAATGCATGTTTAGAAATTAGTAAACAAAAAAGACACCTTTACTACAACCTATTGACTGAATTTAAACTTGCAACACCGTGATATTTCAGGCTATCCTGAACTATCTCTGTAGTAGATATCCATTTTCCCGCTGAATTCCCATCATGCCTGGAGCGACTTTGTCCAATCTGAGAATCGCCTTCATTTTCGAAAGCAGGGCTGATTACTTGCAGCTTGGATACTCGGAAGAAGAATGCGGCGACTTCAGCTACGCCGAAGAGATTCAGGCCATCATCAATACTCTAGAGGAGCTCGGACACCAAGTCATCCAGATCCCAGGTATTCATTCATTGGTCAAGCATCTGGCAGCTCACCAAGGTAAGGATTGGGATCTTGCTTTCAATGTATCTGAAGGTTTCTTCGGATCTGCAAGAGAGTCACAGGTACCGTGCCTCCTGGAGGCCTACCAGATCCCATTCACATTTGCCGATGCTGCCACGTTGGCGCTCTGCTTGAACAAGGCACAAACAAAGGTCTTCTTACCCCGCAGCTCAGGTATGCAAAAGCTGATTGAAGCAGATTATTCTTGCACATCACAATATACCCACAGCACCATTCTTTATGATTCCCGGAAGTGAAGACAACTTGGACTGGGGAAAAATAGCAAAGTCCGTACCAGCCTATCCCGTTTTTGTGAAGCCATCATGCGAGGGCTCGGGCAAAGGAATCGACTCATTGAGCAAGGCAAGAGATATAGAAAGCTTGAAGAAGGCGATAAATGCCCTGAGAGATCGATTTCCACTTGGCGACATTCTTGTGGAATCTTTTCTGCCAGGACCCGAATATAGCGTGAGCATTTTGGGAACGGGCGCAGAAAGCCGTGTGGTTGGTTCCACGCAGTTTATCCAGAGCCAGCCTCAGGATTTATGGACACAAACACCGAAGTTGCATCTCAAAGAAATGGATGAGCAGTCCAAGCCTTTTCACACTATTGCTTCGAACAACGACGATACGAAGGAGGATATAGTTTATACAATCTGCAAAGACATGACTCATCCCCAGGTTGTTGCGGCTTGCAAAGTTGCCTTGGACACCTGGAAAGTTCTCAACTGTCGCGATGCTGGACGGGTAGATGTCAGGTTTGATGCCAACGATGAGAACGGTGTGCCAAACGTGTTGGAGGTTGGTACTGCGCCTATCTGAAATGTAACAAGGAAATGCTGACTTTCTTGTGAAGGTAAATCCAATTGCTGGGCTGAGCCCTCAGGGCTCTTACTTTCCTCAAACAGCCAAGTACAACGGAATACCGTATCCCGAAATGATCACTCAGATCTTAAAAAGCGCTATGCGCCGAAGGAGCCGCCAGATTTGGTTGGCCAACATGGGCAGAAGTCCCAGCAGATAGGTTCTTCAATATTATTACCACAATCCAATTGATACCGTACGCGATGAATAAATTGAGCTAGTGGTCTGCGTAGGACTGATTTCAATGCTCGCAAGTCCCCTAATCCAAAGTCGAAAACCACCTGAGATGCGGCATAAGAAATACTCTAAGCTATCGTTTATTGTTTAAAGTCTCCCTCCGCTTGTGAAAGAAGCCATTGCAGTTTGACCCATCAATGCGTCGCGCTAGGCCGGTGCATTCAGTAAATGCAGGACCTCGATACGTCATGCCAACCTGCTTAGATTAAGCCCAGTAACTGCGTCGGTCATTTTTCATGGTCACAAAAGTTCCTCCATTCACAGACAGATTCAAACTATACACAGGACTTGTATTTTCTGAAAGAATGTGTGTGATAAATCCCCGAGCCTGGATCCAATCAAGGTTTGCCCTTTCGGATTTTCCCCCTGTTTGGATGGGGGCACTGGTTTGTGAATTGTGTCATTTCATCTTCAGCAGCTGTTTTGCTTTGTCATTCGGTCCTGTTGGGGATTTTTGCCACGACGGGACACACCTTTCAGCAAAATAAAAGATGCATTGTCTCATGCACTACCTCGACTGTCACCCATTCACAATCACCAACCTATGTATTACTTGTACCCACCAACCAATCCGCGTCTTTTTAATTCAGCTAATCCCGATTTTATTGTCGCCTTGGACGAACGAAGAGTGAATCGGCCCGTTCTGCTACCTTCTTCACACCGACAAAAGGTCTTGGGATCATGTTGTGGCCGAATTCATGCTCATTGCCTCGCGACTCCTCACTGCTGTCACCAATCTCTGTTGAGACATTTCTTCAACATACAACACACGGCAAGACTGTGATGAACCAGTTTGTCTGCCGCTTTCTTAACAATGTCAGAATATTTAATGTCTGCCCTTTTCGCATCATTTGTGGACTTATTCTCACCAACACCGGTCTACTCTAATTTCTTCGTTTGTCAAAATTCACCTCAGCACACCCCACCTCAAGGAAAACTAACCCGATACCCGTTCACAAGATTTCATCTACTCCATCTCTGCCTTCGCTCCATACTTCACAATGTCGGCTCCCCAGAACGAGGCTTTCAAGAAGGCGGCAGAGGATGTCAAAAAGCTCTCAAACCCAATTCCGAATGCCACTCGACTCAGGTTATATGGTCCGTATGCCACTTTTTTGCCGTTAAGATATTCCTATTGATGATAATTTCCCTCTCCAACAGGCTTGTACAAGGTCGCGGTAGGGTCGGATTTTAAGATGGCTACAAAGCCCGCAATTACGGATTTTACGGTATATTAATTCTCAACCACCGACATGGCGACAATGAATTGACCATAATCTTAGGGTAAAGCAAAATACGACGCGTGGAAGCAGGTGATCGAAGATGGCATTACTGCTCCTGAGGATGGTCAGGCGGGTTATATTACCCTGTCTCAGGAGCTCCAAGCCCAGGAAGCCTCGGGATGAATTTGATAAAGGCTTTCATAGCCCCATCAAGAATGGAAAATCTGTTTTCTACCTCAAACATGTACCCTATAGCTGCATGTACAATTATCACATATTTAGAACACAGAAATATGCAGCAATTCATGCACCACATATCTTAAAGTGACACCTTCACGGTGTTTGATTCATTGGATAGCTTACGCAGAAACTCGTACATCTCTCACCCATGCTCACTATAAGCTGGTGGTGGGCTATCAGAGAGGCCCCCATAATTACTTATATTGTCATGGCCTTTTTCATATTTCGGCGGTGTAAGAATCCCCTCCAAGGGCACATCTGCTGCTTCGGGTACCCCTCGCATCTTTTCGTTCTCCACAAACGCACCCCAGCCGTTTATCGGCAGCTCTGGCGAGACAAAGAGAGTTATGGGCATGGAAATCCCACGCTTCCGGCCACGTCAGTTTAGGTCGGCAGATAGGCCATGGACACATACCTCTAATTCGATCCCGCCACTTCCCAGTAGTATTACTGAGAAATGCAACCTGTGACTTATGCTCATTCCACAGGCATCGAATCCTGGGGAGCACATCCTAACACTTTTTGGCAATGGGAGGCACTGCTTCCAGAACAACTGCGGCCGTTCTTTTTCAATCGTCAATGGCCACTCGATTACTGTCCGCTCTCCGTCGAATTTGACCTGATCAGCACGCACGGGGTCGTGTATTTGGTGCGTCTCGCATAAATAGAACTTGGCTTTGGTTATTTTCACTCCTGGTGTAAGCCATTCCAACTGGGCCTCAACAGGGATAAATCCTCCCAAAGCTATGGCCTGTTGGCCAAGTGAAACAACGTATTCTATGCTGTCGAACCATTTTCCTTGTGCAGTAAATGGATCCATCAGGTGATACTCAGACTCTGGTGGGCAGCGGAGGATGCGGATAGGTGTAAAGTTCCGGAAGGTGCGGGAAGACTGATCGTCAAGAGTGGAGGCTTCGAGTGTGTAGGTAATACTGCAGAGCCCACATCCTCTGGCAGACACTTCCTGGTTGCCATTGATGAAGAGCTCAAAGGGCCATTCGTAGGTCCATCCTTCTGTGTGTGTTTGAAGAAATTCACTCTGCACTGGAAATGGGTCCCATTCGTGCAGGAAGATATCATCACGTTCCCACTTTACCGGCCCTTCCACAATTGGCTTATGCTCTCTGCCATATGACGTCAGCGGAATAAAAACCACCCGAGTCTTGTTTTTTAGACCTTTTTGGAGCGTTGCTTACCCTAATGCGATGCGACCGACCATTTTCAGCTGAACACTCTTTATGTTGTCCCCTTTGGCTAAGGAAAGCGTCACCTTGCCCCGGAGATATTGGCCACGGGCCTCATCTCCATATCCGCGGATGAAGACGTAGTCACATTCTGGGCTCAAAATCGAGTCAGTTGGTAATCGAAGCGGCGGTGCGAACGTGCACGTTTGCTATTTACCTGATCTTGACACAGGATTTGGGAGTCCCGGCCAAACGTGAAAAAAAGGATCGCATTCGAGTATGACAGTGGCAATTAATGTCGGAAGCCACGGAAATAGTTCAGCTCGTGGAGTATATTGCCGTCGAGATGTGAGGCTGCGGGAAGCGCATGTGGCGGTGATAATTCTCTTGAAAACGATGTGAAAAATGTGCACAGAGGAATATCCCTCTACAACTCATAGGAATCGCAAAGTAAAACCGCAACAAATGGGCAGCTTTTGTGGAAACGAGGGTCATGTCACACTTACTATGATGTATTACATCTCGCCGGTACGGCCGACTGTTCCGAGCCATTCATGTGTCCGACGGGCATCGAATCACAACTTTATTCGCAACGGAACGTATTCTAGTACCAGAAGCACATAATCACAGCCTCGTTCCGCTGATGCGCTCCTCCAACATGCCACCTAATTCACGTCGACCACGGAGGATCAGCCCCGTACAATTTTTAGTTCGAGTATGATGGCGGAGTGAGTGCTCTCCGAACCGCATCGGAATCGCAAAAACAGTCTATCTAGAATTTTCAAGTAATAACGGCAGCAGTGATATCGGCGACAAGAAATCAAGCCAATTATTCGCTCTAGGGAGAAAAATACCAAGTTGGGCGTGTTTCACTTGGCATGTTGCTGATGGAAATTGCCTTAAAAATCCCTGCAAACTCCCATCTGCTGTCTATCGTTTGCTGACAGTGAAAAAATACACCGGCCATCACCAGGGCTGTTGCTCGTGATAACACAATTTTGCGCGTATTTTGAGCTTGGGCCAACAGAAATCCATCAGAAATCGCAGCGGCTTTGTCTCGGCTACTTCGCATATCGCCACTTTTTAGTCGGACTGCAGGATAACACGCGCGTTTCCTCCCCACACGATCCCGAGCAGTCCGATTGCGTGCAAGGATCAACAAATTCGTAACCAAATTAGGACCTGATACCCAAGACTCCGAGCTTGCATTCGGCCATGTTAAATCTCTAGAAAACAAATGCTCGTCGTCAATTTTGATGAGCTGTTGTTTGCATCTGAAGCAACATGACCACCCATGACCCGTGACCAGAGTTTGGTCAAATTGGCGCTTTTCAAGACATGTCACCCACCCCAGCAAAATATCAGTCAATACTTGACATTCAAATCAAATGTACCTACATAAAATGCATGAATTTCCGTTGGGCATGTCCCAAGCGAGTCAATGGCAAAATTTCAATGAATTGATTTTTTTTTTTTTTTTTTTAGAAAA
>KV875232.1:2194653-2266418 GCA_001879505.1 Calonectria pseudoreteaudii
CATTTCAATCGGGCCTCCTTTAAGTGTATTAGTATCATGGGCAGCGTCTGTGAGCAGTTGCTTGCCGTCATCCCTTGTCCAAATACCACAGCCTGATCAGGCTGTCGCCCTCGGACGAAAAAGAAAACACACATTTCCCAAGCGCGTATGCACGCACAGACCGCTTGGACTTCTACTTACCCCTCACCCTCTCGTCATATCCAGAATTGGGTGCATAGTGTACACTAAATGAGAGTGCAGAGGGTAGTTTTCTCATCATGTGGTGAACAAGAATCGATGTGCTTTGATTCCAGTTTTCACTCAAACTAATAGATGTTCTAAAGTAACCCAATAGGAGTCGCATCTTTCATAGTCCGACCAAGACAAAGTCGCCTAATGCAAACGCATTTGGTATTTCGTGCTAGATACGCCATGGACCACAAAAGCAATCCGATTTCCAACGTGGGGCAAGACAAACTGCTTGAGTGGCTAAACTATTGGGCCGAGTATCCGATGATCCACTGCTGTGAATTTTACCAGTGAGTTTTGCAAGTTGAGACATGGGTGCGAAAAGTGCACCAGACAATTCGCAAGGAAAAAGCCACTTTATTTTCAGCCGCAGATGGGGTACTGCCAGCTCTTTTTAGGCACTAACTACATAATCGCCAGCCTCATTTGGTCTTTTTCCCTCAACAATCCCATCCAAATTTCCTCCAGCCTCCGCCGACAAAAGATTGTCTCCTCAATCAGCTAGTAGGGATTTACCTTTGGGGGCTTTATTGAGCAAATGGCAACCTCAAACCATTCGGCTCGTTTTCAAAGGGTACCCCAGGACGCTTTTGATTATCCAAACGACCAGTATTCGCTCCCAACCGACAATTCCTCCCAAAAAGACAATGACGATGCTCATCAAGAAAACGATGCACAGCCTGAGGGTTCGTGGCGCCTGTATTGGCGGCCACCAGTGCTCATGGTAATTTCCTTTCTAAGCGCTGTTGGTTTTGTTATTGGGCATCATTTCTTGTATTCCTACCTCAATGGTAAAGTGGTTACCAGCACAGGTTCTGGTTGGAACGTGAATGACATGCGGCACGGGCAAGAGTGGAAAATCCGATATGGAACCGGGCTTGCGTTTCTTGTCAAAACTCTCTTTGCTGCTTCTGTAGCTATTGCTTTTGAACAACGTGTCTGGGTAGCGAGCAGAAGCAAGGCAATATCTATTAACGCCTTAGATGCCATGTTTTCAGCGGCAACTAGCCTTCTTCGCCTTTTCAGTCTGGAGTTCTTCAAAAAAGATATGGTTGGGGCTACAATGGCTCTACTAATTTGGTCCGTACCCTACCCTTCCCCTTTTCTTTTATAAAATAATACCTTTGGTTATTTAATTTACCTTTAAACGTGCTAATAATACCTAGGATAATTCCATTATCGGCACTTATTACCCCTGCGACACTCACCGTTATTCCATCGACAATGTCTAACTCGAGCACAATGCAAATTCCTTTAGTCAACTTCACCAATGTCGACCCCCTTTTTGACTACACTTCAAGTGTAGTAGGCAGCGACAATACTGGAACAGATAATGGCATTACACCATACCTATCTCGTCTTGTCTCCTCGACAGCTTCAACCTTGCAAATTCTACCGATGAAGAAAGTGATAGCAAATTCGACTTACCAAACGAAATTTCACGGTCCTTCTTTTCGTTGTCATGCACCATCTGATTCTATCGACAAGGCAATAGTAGCGGTTCTCAACGCTACTGCGAACATTTCTTCAACATATACCTTGGGCAGTGGGTTCGATGTAGGCATGGCATGGTTGGCATTTGCTCCTACCGCCAAAATCATAGCTGCCGTTGCCAATTCAAAAAAGACACCTCTTTCGGAGCGCTGGTTAGATTTCCTAAATTTTGCAGCCGCTTGCATCGTTCAGCCAGCTATGTCCAACCCCTTCACCGAACTTTTTAACAACACCGTTACGCCACTATGCGAAGGAATAACATGGCCCAATCCATCCGGCAAACAGAGCCTGAAAAATATCTCCTCACTATTCACTGATGAAAACTCTTCCTACAACTATGGCCGGCTTTGGGTATGGGCGCAGAATGAGACATATGACTGCGTGCTAACCGATACTGAATACAATGTAAGATTTTCTTATTCATTATCTGATAATTCTCAATACATTGATCCCGGATATAATTTTAAATGGACGGATCAAGACCTATATGGCAGCTACTTTCCTATGGGCACCAGCTTGGCAAATCTCTTGACCGGAGCCATACGTGGTTTCAATAATGGAATATTTTCATACAAAACACGCGTCTCAGACACGGCGATATTTGGCGCCTTCAAGGCCAACCCAAAATCGGAGGTTGCATCTTCATCGGGTCTGCCATCACGTCTATTACCTTCCAGTGTTACAGATCTTGCGAGGAATAAATCAGTAGGCGAACTCATAGAAGAGCTATCACGCAACACTACTTTGAGCCTGTTTAGCGCAGATCAAGTTTTGTATGCCACGCATTGTCTTGTTATATTGCCACAGTCGCTAATGTCATTCTCCAGATCACTAAATGCAGCTAGCGCCACGGTGAACACGACAAATAATGTCAACATCTATTCCTATAACAGACGAAATCTTATATTCACATATGCTGCTGCATGTGGTCTCTCATTAATTGGTATTCTCATCGGATGCATTTCTTTCATACAGAATGGAGTTAGCTACAGCAACTCCTTCTCAACATTCTTATTGACAACAAGAAACCATCGCCTAGATAAGCTGGCAGCGGGTGCTTCAATGGGTGCTGCACCTCTCAGAAAGGATATCGAGAAAGTGGAGCTGAAGTTTGGAGTGCTTCTGGAAGAAAACAGAGCGAATGCAGGAAGCAGTCCAAGACGACTGGGTTTTGGTTTCAAAGACCAAGTCCTGCCATTAAAGAAGGGTATAAAATACCATTGAGAGATCAAATGAGAAACAGGAGCAACAAGTCGATTGTGTGTTGACTTTTGTATGAGCGAGTCCCTCAGATTTTCGGGTAAGATGACCGAGTTTGTCATGACCTCAAGCCAGAATCACATCGGCACCCGATAATTCCTGATAGAGCAATGCTCTTGGCATGCTAGCAAGAGTGGTGCTATCTACTGTCGAAACCTTTTGTAAAATAGACACAAAACGGCTCTAATTGTGGCATCTAGCGGCTTTAGACGATAGAAATCTTAAGTCAAATATTCTATAGCTAAAGTCTAAGATCTTACGTTAAGCAAAATTCTATTCGTTAACAGGACTGCAATCGTTCAGCTACCATTACGCAATTCTTTAACGCTCCCGCTGTTGGCCCCATTTTATTAACCCGTGTCTTTCACTCACAGCTTCCGGCCCAACCTAAACCAAACAGTCAAACATCGACAGACCCATTGGACCAATTTGATGCCGCCCTTAACCGTTTTCCAAATACATAAAAAGCAAAGGGAACAGGGATCAACAAAGCCGCAAACCCTCCTGTGATACTTGATCCAGGGCCCACGCCCAGATTATTATACAGGGGGCCAACAACAAGCGGCAAGGCCCCAGCAAAGCAGGATCGCATAAATGTGTTGGCCCCGATCGCCGAAGCTGCGTATGCCTGGAATGTATCGACGAGATAATTTAACGCCGCTTGAAAAATGGTAAAAAATCCCGTGCCCAGCATTACCAATCCAATGCAGGGAGCGACCCAAGTGACACCCGATTCAGCAGTCCAACCTATGATGAACTGGCTCGCGCAGAATAAAACTGAACCCATCATCATAGGCGGCAGACGTTTCTCCGGGACAGCTTTGTTTCCTGCTGCATAGTAATATTTGTTGTACACAAATTGGTTGTAAATGTTGATCGCGCAACCAATAGCCGCACCGATAATAATTGAGAGAAAAGGCAAGGCGGCAATAATCGGATCCCACCCTCGTACTCTTTGGAAAATGATGGGGATTGCACCCAGTTGCATGTATAAAATGCCATAGACGAAGCTGGCATATAATGTCATCAGAAAGCAGATTGGTGTGCAGAGAATCTGGATTGGGCGAATAAGAAACTTTCGCGCCAGTTGATCAAAAGTAACCTGCCACTCTTCAAACTGCGCGTGAATGGCCCAATTTCCAGTTTCGTGACGTAGCTGCTGGGCTTTATTGATGAGGAGCAGCGGCGGATAACTCTCGTCGATAAATATCGCAGCAACTAGAAGAATAGCTGACTGAATAATGCCTGTCAGATATTCAGTCCACCTCCAACCTAGCTTTTGCGCAAGCACCGTAGATACAACCGGTCCTATGACAGTTAGCAAAACGCATAATACCAAAGAGAGCTCGCGATCTCATACCCAGAGCAGGTCCGCAGACAATAGCCATTGAATACCCAGCCAGAGCAACACCTCTCCAGGTTGGTGAATACAAATCACCCATGACACCTCCGGTATTGGTCATAGGCGCTGAGGCAAAAAAGCCTCCCCAAAATCGTGTCAGCATTATCGTTTGCAAGTCCTTTGCCGTAGCCGTAGCAAAGCTGAAGCAAATAGCAACAAACATTGGTGTTAGTACCGGTGCTCTTCGTCCATACACCTCACTTAGCGGAGCCCAAAGCAAAGGTCCGATTCCGAAGCCAAAAAGGTACAATGATGTCCCCAGAGTAGCGACTTGAGTTGAGACGTGGAATTCGTCTGCTATCTGGTCCGTGCCTGCTGAATAGGATGATGAAGCCCAAGTTGCTGACATGGTAATTAACCCATACAGGAAAGTAGTGAGAATCTTCTTGTGTGTAGGCCAATTTAATGGTCGATACGGATCTTCAGGTCCTTCAAAGTCGACAAGGCAATTTTTTGAGGTGGGTGCGTTGGCCAATGGATGGGAAAATTCCGGTATTAGGCGTGATCGAATGCGCGAAACAATATGGTCAATTCTTGACGTTGTAGGGGCGAGATTCGCCGTTGTGCACTCTTGATGTGTACTTCGACATCGTATTCTTGAACTATGAGATCTAATCTCACGCAAGCTCGGACGGTGGCCATCGAGGAAGTCGTCCTGTTCGCTCTCGGAAGACGATATCTGTGAGAGACTCTCGACGTCCTCGAGGGTAGTGCTGTTATTGGATACAGCAGAATGAAGGGATGCCAGCCTCGCCGCATCATTATCAACAGTCATGACTGGTTCGTTGTACGGTTACGATCAGGATCCGATTTATTTGACGCTGGTAACGAAAGCATTCAATTAACTTTTTTAATATGCTACGGCCAAGCCATTTATCACAAAGTACCACCATACCGGGACACGGCCATCAGGTATGATGTCACTGTATTCCCACGATAGCTAATTGAGCACTTAGACGAGAGTTGCATTAGGACTGGGCGTCAAGCAGCCAGCTGAAACTCCACGGCCCGGCTTTTCACCGTGTGGCTTGTGAAACTAGAGGGCTGGGAGTGGTAAAGCAGAGAGTGCTCTGCTGACACAACATCAAAATGGCTGACTGGAAGGTGACAAACCGGGTCTAGAAAATTACTCACCTGCATTTCAACCAATGAGGCCATCTTCTAGAAGGCTTCGTGGGGCCCTGTTAGCTGGCCGGTTTTAGCGCGGGTCTGCAATAACGGCATCACGGCACGCACAGGCTTCGCATCAACAGGATTGCAATGCCGGGATAAGGGTCCAGCTTGCATGCAATGTGGACCAAGAGACGGCCAAAAGGCACTGCATGTCAGCCAAGGCGTGGATCACGACAGGCCTGTAAACTAAACTTTGAACAAGTTCACCATCGCTTCGCATTTAGCTTGCCGGCGCCGACGTCATATTGCAGCATCCAGGCTTACGTTATTGACCAGAGTGTCTTCGTGTGGTGTCTTCGTGTGGTGTCTTCCGGAAAATGCCGGATATGCCTCGCAAAGGCGTCATGGTCGAGCGGCGTATCCGTGTTAGTGCTATTGGCACGCTTGTCATTGTGGCGGCTGGCCACAGAATGGATTAATTAAAAGCATCCCGCTCCTGTAATTACAACCCAACAGCAGTTCCCCATTAATCCCTGACGTCTTGCTCAGAGTAAAATCCAATCAAATACAGTATGGCCGCTCTCATGAAGGCAGTTGGTATGATGAGAAAGTCCGCATGCTGTGCCAACCCAACTAATAATACCATAGATGTCCGTGGCGGTGGGGGTGATAGCGACGCATTGTTCATTAATAATGAAACCCCAAAGCCCCGACCTGCAGATGGCCAGGCTCTTGTTCGCATCAAGGCATTCGGAATTAACAGAATGGACATTATTCAGCGCCAGGGAGGTTACCCATTGCCGCCCCAAGCACCAGCGACCCTGGGAGTCGAATTCAGTGGTACAATCGATTCTTTTGGGCCGGGGGATCACACTGGGTTCCAAGAGGGCGATGAGGTCTTTGGACTTGCATATGGTGGTGCTTATGCTGAGTATATTGCTGTTAGCACGCGTATGCTCTTGCACAAACCCACTTCGATGAACTGGGTCACAGCTGCGGGAATACCAGAGACCTGGATTACCGCCACACAAGCACTACACTTGGTTCTCGAGTTTGTCAAAGGCAAATCGATATTATGGCACGCAGGTGCCTCTGGTGTTTCCATTGCCGGTATACAACTGTCTCGTGTCGCTGGTGCCAGCAGTGTTTTTGCCACTGCCGGGTCAGAAGAGAAGTGCGCATTCATCAAAAATGAGCTCGGTGCCACGGCTGCCTTCAACTATAAGACTCAGAACTGGAAGGATGAAGTATTAAAGCACACTGACGGCAAAGGAGTAGACTATATAGTCGATTTTGTCGGAGGAGATTATTTCCAACAAAATATTTCTGCTGCGGCCCGTGATGGTCGTATCGTCATGCTTGGGATACTGGGTGGTGATAAGGCACCAGAGACAGACATTTCACAAATCTTATACAAACGACTCCGCATTGAAGGCAGTACTCTTAGGAGCCGTGAAGAAGAGTATCAGGGCAGATTGCGCGACAAATTGCAGCAGTATCTCCCAAGTTTTGAGTCGGGCCAACTCAAAATTCACATTGACAGGGTGTTCCCATGGGAAGAGGTACGGGAAGCGCACAACCATGTTGAGGCATCAAAGAACGTGGGCAAGGTTATTTGCACAATTGATTAATTTTAGGAAATTGGCGTTGAACTTTTTAATCTGGTCAGACTGAGTTGATAGGAAATGAAACGAGAAGCCTGAATGGTTTACAAAATAAATTGATACTTGATGTAAACATCTTTGAGCCACAAGGTCTCAATTCGCAGGAGCCCAAAAACTACTGGCTAATTCAGCGCATTCGACCACACCTAGTAGGTCCAGAATATACTTTGACAGCAGAAGCTATACAAATTGTCAAATGACCACGCAATAACCCTCTGGGGCTGTGCTATAACACAAAACGCTGAAGGAGAAAAGACTAGCCAGTCCCTAGAATTTTACCATGTAATGACTCGAAAGATACAGGCGCCTCTCACATTATTGTGCTGGGACCAGAGACAAAGGTCTCGATAAGGATTAGATGTAAGGTAGGTCTGATGACCAGTCGGCCCGGTCGCCACACCGAACTTAGTGAGACAAGAGCCCCTAGCTGCAACACCGGCTCAGTCCACCAGCTTTGTTTCAACACATGATCTTTGTCCCAAGTCCACCACCGTACGTGGCTTATGGTATGGCCTTTTTTTGAGCTTATTTTGAGATATTTTGTATTTTTAAGCTTACTACTGGCGGACTTTAGGTTCGCTTTACGGCTAGGTCTAACCTCCGTAGTGAGTCATCACCCCATCTCCAGAAACACGATCAGAGCAGCGGGTAGGGATTTTCGAGATACGGACCATCGGGCTTGCGGGGTAATCAACTTGGAATGCAATAGGGCAGGATTGTTGGAGGAATTCGGTCCGATCTCCCTTGAACCATCGCCAACGAGGAGTTTATAAATCGGGCCACCCAGTTTGCTTAATCCTCATCAAGGCTAGCATGCCAAGGCCATGTGTTGAGGAATGCAAATTGCTACGTTGTAATTAACCGAGCCTGGTGTTCATTCACCACTATTGGATCGATATATAATCATCCCATGACCCATCTCGATTATCCCTTAACTCGACAACCCAGCCCAGTTCTCGCCTTCACCATCTTCGGCCTTCAACATGAGGTGCATCAACGCCATTATCTTCTTTGTTGCCTTGGCATCAGGTAGCCCTACCAAAAACACATTAGCGGCTCTGCCGGAGCTGAAGCACACGGGTCAACCGGGTTTCAGTCTTTCCAAACCTGGCAAACTCGACCGCGACGTCGCCGCCGGTGAAACGTGTCCACCAGCATGGCCCATGAAGTGCTCAGCTGCCAATTTTTGCTGCACCATGGATGCGGTCGGTTGCTGTGAGACTGAATGCTGTCTACCTGGCACAAAGTACTGCCAGGGCGGCAGATGCTGGGGTTAATGGCAAGTGGTCAACAGAAGGGTTAGTCAAAAACATCGTCCAACCTATAACGATACTAACGCGTTCCAAAAAGTCATTATCGGTTCAAGTGATCAATGCACACTAGTTAAATGGGCGGATAATCCAGGTTACTATCAATATACCAAACAGTTAATACTCAAATACATGTCCATTCGATTCAACGATATTCCTACATGGTCAATCAAATTAAAAACGGTAAAAAGTCTGTCCTGTTGAATAGCGCATGCATTTTCCAGGCACTAGATCGTGTCAGTTGAGTCACTTTTCGATGTACACATTGGTCCCAACATCTCGAAATGTGTCCATCTGATGCTGCAACTCGCCGATGACCCTATCCATCAACAGACACATATCTCTGCCCAGAGGAATCACCTTCTCTCCTTCCTTTCCTTCGCCAAACCCTTCCCCAGTAGCCACCTCATAAATAACCTTGGAGGCCTTTCGATGATCTCCATCAGGAATAAAGTTGGTACCTCGAAGGCTTTTGGCAGTCTTTTCCGTGACGCTCCCGTGGTAATCTTCAGGGAATGGGGCCGAGGACAACTTGAGACCGGTAGTAAAATTTGTGTCGAAGCCACCCAGTTGAATAGTCAATGTTCGAATGTTGAATGGAGCCACTTCACGAGACATGACCCGGGTGAGACCTGTCCTGACTGGTTAAAAAAAGAAAAATCATGAATTATGTCACCAAACGTACCATCCATTGCTGCTTTGGCAGCAGCATAAATGCCCATGCTTTCCCTTCCACTCACACCAGCGCCGGACCCAATGTTGATAATAAGACCGCGCCTCCGACTTCGCATATGGGGCAGAATGGCTCGGATGAGTCGATAGGGGCCGAAAAAGACAGTTTCCATTTGACGACGGACCTCCTCCTCAGGAAAGCTTTCTGCAGGTCCATGAATAGACCATCCTGCATTGTTTACCAATATGTCAATCTCAATACCCTCGGCTTCCAGCTTCTCAATCACTGAGCCACCATTAGGGTCATCAACATCGAGGGCCACCCATCTCCCACCATTAGCCTCGATTTCTGAGACCAACTGAGAAACCTTTGCTGGATTTCGAGACGTGGCAATGACTCGATGTCCTTTTGATATAGCGAGACGAGCAAGTTCAAGACCGAATCCAGATGCGGCACCAGTGATCAACCAAGTCAGCTTAGAAACAGTCCAAGAAGTCATGTCTGAAAGATGTTATCCGTTTTCTGAAGTAAGTTGATTTTAATGGTAAATTATTGCCCAAAATAAAACCAGTTTAGGCTGACTTTATATACATCAAATTCCATGAATATCAACCAGTACCGGAATATAGACGCTTATGTCCGACCCTTAGCTCCGGCTGGGCTTGGCTCGCCCACCAGAACTGCATTGATTACATACACAGCTCCATTTCGCACCAACAATCATCAGTTTAACAGCCAAGCGCTGCTCATCAATTGGAAATCATGCCAAGCCAGTGCAGCAGATGAGCTTGATTTCTATCAAATCAATTTGGTGATGCAACTTGGTAGTGGGGCTTGGCTCGATGGGTTGGTCCCTTCTCGGCACTTGCTTAACTCCGAAGGCGTTCTATGATGAGGGTATGAAGATAGCAATCTTCGATAGAATTATATAAAGTACTTTGTTACCATCGAACCATAAAATATAGAAGAACGGAATTTCTTCAGTGTGAAAGAATTCTTTCAGCATACTCCAGGCTCCTCAATGAGTGCATGGGATTTCACAATCTCCTTTTTCAAGCCGAACTAGAGCGCGATAGATACATGATTACAAGTATTAACAATCCCAATACATGGCTTTGTTTCCCCTCTATCGCCTTGATAATTTTTATTGTCAACCAGTTGGAGACTTAATTTTCCTCATCTGCAGATCCCTCCGGTCCACAGGCGGTCTGTGGCGTATTTTGCAACCCAACCCCCTGTGAGCCTTGGCGGTCAGCATTTAGCACAGCACTGAAAGTACAGAGCAAAAACTGACACCACTCAAATCAACTATTGCCAAGAGGCTTCCAAGATAAATAGTTACATCCGGCAAAGGATCTGTTACAATCAGTAAATAATCAAGAGCGAATCCAGAAGGAGTTCATATGGTTTAGGGCTCCTAGAATCGTATCGCCATATTCTCTTCACAAGGAATGAATACACCGTGCCGCATATATACACCGGTCCAATTGATGGATCACCAAACCAATCTCTTGGGAATGGAAACTGCCTACATCCATAATCAGCCCAGAAACGAGGAGTTGCTCCAATTGGCCTCTAAATGTGTAGCCGGAAGAGGAGATCATTTCCCCTTGCCCACTAACTGGCGCTAACCAAACAGTAGCCCGTCTAATGGGGAGCGGCGCCATAGCGTCCCCAGTTGTCTCAGTTGCGTCCAAGGGCGATGACCATTAACCTTGTGCGATTTCAGCCCTTTTTGTGCCACTCCAAGCTAAAAGCAAAGAAGCTCTGGGAGCAGCCGGCATCATGATTTACTCCGTAATCCGCGCCCCTGTACACACTGGATGTGACAAAAGTCAGGTCAACCCTGACGGTTTCACTTTTGCACCTTCGCCTTAGGAGGCAGCACAGCAAAGACCAGAGGCAAAAGCGTCTTCCCGCCACCTTTTTCATTACTCAGAGATTGCTTCGGAACCCCTCATCGAGCCCTAAGGCCCGCATCCAAAAGCACCCATGGTGTTCGCCTCCCTTGTGCGGCTGCTTGGTGGCGCAACCAACCCTACGCCTCCCGCCAACGACGATGAAGTATTTCCAGCGCATCATTACGATAATAATGAAGTATTGAGGAAGATCATGATAAGCTGGACTCTGTGCTTCAATGACTTCCTTGATGCTGAGAAGATTAACGATGCACTTCAAAAGCTGCTGGAGAAGGAAGGATGGAGGAAGCTCGGTGGTCGGTTGAAGTTGAATGCAAACCACCCCACCATCAAATTGTGTTATTGTGAATGTCGCTAACGAGCTAAAATTTCAGGCTCAAGGAAAACTAGAAGTTCATGTCCCCAGGGCCTTCACAGCAGACCGACCAGCTGTGCGTTATACGCACTCGGTGTTGGACATGAGCATTGGCGACCACCCTGTCGCAAGTCAACTCCCAAAACCGTCCAACAATCTCTCGGTCCAATCCATGCCCGGTGACATGCAACACGCATTGGGGTTAAAGAGCGCGATAGATCCGCCGGGGTCGGTGGATGACTTGATTAAGAACGGGGAGCCGCAGATTTCACTGCACATCGTTTCCTTTGTCGACGCTACGCTCGTTGTCCTGTCGTTTCCTCACACAATGACAGATGCCATGGGCCAGAAAGCGCTGGTTGAAGCATGGTCCCAAATGGTGGCAGGCCGGGAGGAGGAGGTTCCCGCATTGGCAGGTACACGCGATGATATCCTTGCCACGGTAGGGACTGAGCTGGACACTACAGAGCCCGAGCCGTGGGTTCTGGAATCCAAGATCATGACAGGCTTCAGAAAGTTCGTGTTCGGAATGTACTTCCTCTGGGACTTGATTTGGTGCCCTCAGGCTCAAGAAAAGGCACTCTGCATTCCACACAGCGTGATGCAGCAGCTTCGGCAACAGGCGCAGCAGGACCTTGTGGCCGGCGAGGACGACAAGCCACCGTTTATCAGCGAGGGCGATGTGCTGAATGCTTGGATGGTTGGCCTTGTGGCCCGATCCCAGCCCAAGCCGAGAGCAATGAGCCTGCTCAACGTTGTTGAAGTGAGGAGCCGCTTTCGATCACTCTTCAACTCAAAGGCTCCAGAAGTCTACATTCAGAACCTTGTCTTCCGCAGCCAGGCATTCCTGACTGCCAAGGAGAGTGTCGGGCTCTCGCTCGGCGCTGCTGCGATCAAGGTCCGCGAGGCAATTGTCCAGCAGGCGACGGAGCCACAGCTCAGGGCACAGATTCGCGCCGATAGAAAAGCAACCCAAGCTGGCGAGGGATACCAGCTTCTAGGAGAGTCCAGCGCCATGCTCCTGGTTTTTACCAACTGGTCCAAGTGCGACTTCTTCAAGACCATCGATTTCAGTGCTGCAGTCGTGGGGGTCAAGGCTGAGGGCAGGATAAACCCTCCAGGCAGGATCTTTTACCACCACGGCACCACCGTCAAGAAAGACTCTGTGGGCAGGAATTTCGTAACCATCCTCGGCAAGGACTATGCAGGAAATTACTGGGTCAAGCCCACTCTAGGCGCAAACATCTGGCCCAAGCTGGAGGAACAAGTGATCAAAGTGAGCGAGGCCATAAACTAGAATTCCAACATCGCTCAAACAAGCACATTCCCTTCATGTCCTTTACTCAATCTTTCAGTTGCAAAATATCTGAATTTCCATCGTGTATTATTACCCTTAAAGCTCTCTTGAAGAGAAGTTGTGCGCGCTTTTGTTTGAATAACAGCGTTGGTTCACTTTCATAGGTAGAATTTACAGGGTCCATAATAGGGGAAACAACTCTTCCAATATAATTAATTCACTGTCTATCCAATTCCAAGAGTTCCTTTGTTTTGTTTTCTCGTTTCCTTTTCTAATTAAATCGCTTTGCGAAAGCGGTAACATTCTTTACCAGGTCAAGATCCGGAAGCATTCCCAAATTCGAAGCAACAGTTGTATCAAACTCAGCTGGCCAGCTTCCGACGATAGCTTCCACCTTAGGGTCTCTCTCTTCTTTGATCAGGGATAGAACCTTGCTTCCTCCGACTGCCTCAAGGGCGTCCAAAATCTCCTGCACCGTAACGGTGATTCCCGGGAGGTTGACAATTCTCGACAGGCCGAATTTGCTCGCCGGCACATCCTTGATCTGGATGAGGTTTTGCACCACAATCTCCGGGCTGCACACCCACATCTTCAAGTCGCGGGACACGGGCAGGATTGACTCCTCTCCCTTCAGGGGCTCACGAACTATGCCACTAGCAAAGGAACTAGCTGCTGCAGATGGGGCGCCGGGGCGCACGATAATGGTAGGCAGACGCACAACACGACCATCGAGAAGACCCCGACGAGACATGTCATTGAGATAGGTCTCAACCATGTGCTTCTGGGCGCCGTAGCTTGATTGAGGCAGAGGACATGTCTCCTCGCTGGTCGGCACAGGCTTGCCGTCGATGCTCTTTGTCGGTCCATAGACTGCCAGGCTGGATGGGAAAACCACGACTGCGCCGGCGTGGTTGTGTCGCAAGTAATCGAGAATGCCTCGGTGCGAATCCCAGTTCACTCTCCAGCCAAGCTCCAGGTTGGCTTCGGCGCCTCCTGACATGAGTCCGTGAAGAAGATAAACGGCAGAGTAGCGCGGCTCAAAGATTTTAGCAATGACGGAGGAATCAGTCAAGTCGCACTTGACGGTGTCTATCCGCTGAGCATGCTGGCTGACAGTTGGGGGAACAGGTGGCTCCACGACATCTGTGAGGGTCAATCGCACATCTGGCGAGGAGCTAACAAGGGCGGCGGCGAGGTCCTGTCCAATGAAGCCGGCGCCTCCGGTGATGAGAATGTGCTGGCTGGCCATGGTTATTATGATTATTGCTTGCTGCTGTGTGCAATTGCTCGAGGGTGTTGTTTCGAGTGGAGGGAGCAGCCGGGCAAGTTATGAGGCTTGAAACGGCTCACCAAAAAAATGGCTCTATCCCGATTTCACAACGGTAGCCACTTATTATTCTGGAGATTTCGAGACCCACGATGTTGAACAGAGAGTCCCTGTACTAATCCATGTCCAGAAATGGCACTCGGCCGCCGACGCCGCTGTGGATTGCGCTACGGGGCCAAGCCCGGGCGCTAACCGAGGTGTTTTCAGCGAGAGCCTCGCAGCAGCGCTGAGAGTGTGAAGGAACAACTCAATTGAAGAGCAAGCTGGGAGAGCACATAAATACCGGGTCAATTACATGAAATGGAAATAGGAAATTATTTTACTACAAATGGGGCATTCGATCGGTCTCCTAATTAAGCATGGCATGCCGTAGAAACAAGTGGTTGGACGAAGTGGTGGCCGTCAATCGAGCGGAGCCAGGTCTCGCCAGACTATGCCATGATGTATCCAGCGCTATCACTCAAGCTGAACAGTATTATGGCATCGCCCTTCTCTCGCATTACTTTCCAATCTCCGTGCCTGTGCCGGAGTTGAGTCCGTGATGGCGGCCGTTTCACCGTTTTTACTGCGCTGCGGATTCTTCAGCGGCTGACAGGCGCGGGGGAGGAGACGGGACAGTGGGGAATTGATTCCAAAATGGCGAGTCGTCTGAGGGGCATTCGCGCGACGTGAGCAACAAAACCAGCCAAACTTCTGAATTGACTTGCCAAGCCAGTGCGAGTATCGTCCAAAATTAATAATAGACTTCTTCAAAGTCCTCAGTATGGCGTCAAACAAGCCCGTCGTCTTGCGCCTCGGCGAGGACATCAAGTACAATCACGACTTTTACAATGACGTCTTCACAAAGCGGTTCCACGTCGTCGCCAACGAGGAACCGGATCGCGAATCATTCATTAAAGCCCTGAAGGAGAAAAAGTACGGTACTTGCGCTACCCATTCGAATTATGCATATTTCTAACAGTGACTAGATATGGCGATTTTGTTGCCATTTACCGTCCTCACTTCCAAACCGGCGGCGAGATGGGCCAGTGGGACGACGAGCTCATCAGCCTGCTGCCGCCCTCGGTGCGCATCTTTGCTTCGGCGGGCGCCGGCTTCAACTGGGCCGACACGGATGCGCTGGGCCGCCGCCGGATATGGTACGCCAACGGTGCCAGCGCCAGCGATGAGGCCGTGTCGGACACGGCCATGTTCATGATCTTGTCCGTATTCCGCAACTTCTGGCGCTCGCAAAAGGGCGCCCGCACCTGCGACCCTGAGCAGTTCATCGCCATGCACAAGCTCGTGGGCAGCATCTCGTACAACCCCCGCAGCCACGTGCTTGGCATCGTTGGCCTGGGCAACATCAGCAAGCTGGTAGCTCGCAAGGCTCGGCTCGCGTTTGGCATGGAGATTCACTACTACGACATTGTACGGTCGCCGCCAGAGGTCGAGGCCGAGCTCGAAGCAACGTACCACTCTAGCTTATACGACCTGCTCGCCGTATCCGACTGCGTGACCCTGCACACGCCTCTCAATGCGCACACGCAGGATCTCATTGACGCCAAGGCCTTTTCTCACATGAAGGACGGCGCTCGGCTCATTAATACTGCCCGTGGTCAAGTCGTAAACGAGGATGCCTTGATTGAGGCCTTAAAGAGCGGCAAAGTTGGCGCCGCGGGCCTCGACGTTCACTACCATGAGCCTCAGATCTCAAAAGAGCTGGCCGACATGGACAATGTTACATTAACGTGTCACAATGGCGGTGCGGCGATTACGACGCGCATCAACTTTGAGCTAAACGCAATGAAGAATATTCTGCAAGTGGTGGATGAGAAGGGCGAGTTCTGCGGAGAGCCAATTACACCCGTCAATAGAAAGACATTTGAAGCCGCTGTATAGTCTTTTCATAAAATAGATACTTGCTGTCTGATGATAAAAAAGGGTTTGATATTGGCTTTGGAACGTGAACGTTTGTGAAGCGCAACATGCGCTAACAGCAAAGTACAAGAAATGATATAGGCTGCACAAGAGCTTTCTTATAGATACCATTGTTCTTGAGGCTCAATGTAGGCTATTTTTATATCTAATCCGGTTTGCTTTGCGTCATGTCGTTCGCATTAGTGTGCAAAGGGTGTTGACGAGCCTTGCATGCTCCCGGCTGTCAGAGCTTGATCCTTGTTCATCTTTACTTTACTATGTGCTCTATGACTACCAACCATCTAACTTCGAGTCTCGATCCACCTGTCACCCTGATATTGCGAAACTCACTTTTCTATACTGCCCTCCATGCTTGGTTATGCTTGGTTTCCCACATTGCACTCGAGATTCAGAGTTACATGATCCAAATTCAAACATAAGCAACGCAGCGTTAAAAAGTGAAAGGCACCCCGGCTTTAGTGATGAGCGAGGAATGGTGTCTATCCACTTTTGAGCAACAGGTTAACATGATCCGCGCCGCTGCGGTAGGAATGCTCCCCACTCTCGATATCACATTCTCGAGTGATAAGACTCCCACTCTCGAATGCAACCCCGTCGATATCTGATCCTTAAACAGCGAATACGCCCGCTTCAGCGCATTATGAGCTGATTTTAGCAGTTTTTCATACCGTCCTATACCTACTTAGTGGCCGTGGTTCTCCATGATTCTTGACACTTTTGGCCTAGATCGGACAGTCGGCTGGCGGCAGCCGCTGCGGGATTGATAGACATTGACGCACAAATATTTAAACCAAAACAGCTCTGCACCCCGAAGCTAAAAATGCGGGTGGCGCCAAGCTTTTCCAATCGATCTTCACTCTCTGCCAGTGTGTGTCCGAGCTAGGAACTGGAACCAATGGAGCTTGACGAGAAAATCTCGATACCCCGGGTACAATCCGACAAGATTGTACCAGAGGAGGAAGTCGGCTCATCGAACAATGTCGTGATAAGCAAGATCCAGGATAGATCCTACGGTAAGTAGTTGTTTGGGTATGTAACCGAGAGAGCAGTGCTTAAGCTGATGGCGTCGTTTACAGTCAGGAAGATGGATCTATACCTTCTTCCCTACTTGTCCATCATGTACTTTTTCAATTCTGTAGATCGAGTAAGGGCACTCCGTTGCACATCTAATCCATCCATGATCGATCTTGTCTGACTATGGGACCAGAGCAATCTAGGAAATGCAGAGACGGATGGCATGAGTACAGATCTTGGCTTTGTTGGCGAGCAGTACTCTCTACTGATTCTATTGTTCTACATCCCGAACGGTCTCTGTGATCTTCCTCTCAACATGCTCACCAAGAGGTTTTCTGGCCGGGTCATGCTTCCCAGCCTGATGCTTGGCTGGGGCGCCCTCTCGATGATCCAGGTGGCGTGCAAGAACTTTGCGGGCATGCTGGTGGTGCGGCTCTTCATCGGCGCTCTCGAGGCGGGCTTCTTTGCTGGGACCGTATTCTACCTAACGCTCTTCTACACGCGCGGGGAGCTCGGGTTCCGCATCGCCATCTTCTTCGGGAGCGCGCTGCTAGCGGCGGCTTTCTCGGGCCTCATCTCCTTTGGCGTCTTCCAGATCGAGGGCACGGCCATCAAGGGGTGGCAGTACCTCTTCCTGCTCGAGGGCGGGCTCACCGTCATCTTTGCCGTCTTCGCCTTCTGGTGGCTGCCCGAGTCACCTCACACGGCCTGGTTCCTGACGGAGCAGGAGAAGGAGGCGGCCCGGGCGCGGCTGCTGCGCGACGGGTCGCAGAAGCTCGAGGTCGAGTTCAGCGTGCGCGAGTGCTTCGCGTCGTGGAACAACTGGAAGTTCTTCCCGTGGTGCGTCATCTCCTTCACGTACCCGGTGGCCTTTGCGACGTGCGCAAACTTCCTCCCGCTCGTGCTCCGGCGGCTCGGGTACAGCACCGTCGTCACGAACCTGCTGACGGTGCCGCCCAACTTTGTCGGCTTCCTAGTGCTACTAGCCGTGACGTACAACTCGGACCGCATGCGCGAGCGCACCTTTCACATTATCGGGTCGCTGACCCTGTCCATGTGCGGGCTCATTGTGCTGGCCGCCATCGACGCCGAAGCCCACCGCGGCGTCGCCTACTTTGCAACCTTCCTGGTGGCCGCCGGCGCCTACATCCCCAGCTGCCTGGTGCACTCGTGGCACAACAACAACAACGTCAACGAGAACTCGCGCGCCGCCACGACCGGCCTCCTTGTGGGGCTGGGCAATTTGGGTGGCATCCTAAGCTCCGCCACCTTTCGCACCACCTACGCTCCGCGGTACGCTCCCACCCTCATCGCCACGGCCGCCTGCAACTTGACGTGCATTGTCTTTACTCTATGGTTGGGCCTGTGGATGCGCCGCGAGAACAGCCGCCGGGACGAGGCCCAGGGGGTTGTCGTGAAGCCGGAGGACGTAGACACAAGCGAGCTCACCGAGGGGGAGGCAGATGCCCGGTGGCGCTACTTCATCTAACTGTAACTAGTTCATGCGCTTGTGTTACAACTGCCCGTATCCGCGTTTCCAATGCGCGTATCGTGCAACGCGTATGCGTAGCGTAAGGGGGGAAGCGAAATGCTCAATCCAATTTGGCCATGACTTTGTCATCTCCCTGATTTTGTGTCCTGACAGCTGCTTGGCACGTCATCCTTTAATTCCTGTCGATCAATTGCCCCACTTCCGCCACTTTTTCGGTGCCCTTGGGGTGCATCCGTATTTGGCAGCAATCAATGGGCTTGGCAGTGTGGCAGCGAGGGAAGAGGAGACGAAGATGGCTTGGATGGGTAAGCAAAGAGTCCAGGGTGCGCAATTGCGTCTCAGTGTCTGTCTAAATGAGAGCCATGTGATTGCATGAAACGTCATAGGTGAGCTAGTTCCATTGTTAGCAACTTTTGGTACAGCCAAGGTGAAGATGGTTAAAGCGGGGAATATTGGATGGATTGAACAAAAACGATGAAGCATAACCCAAAAACAAAAAGGATAAAGTACATCATTTTTAAGAGCACGAAATGAAATTTAGGCTGTAAATTTATTCGCTTGCTACTACATCTTCATTTTTTTCTCTCATTCCAAATAAAATCACAACGCAATATTATTCGTATTCACACCGAAAATAAAACCGATAGACCATGTACAGGGTAGCTGACTAACACAAGCAAATACGGCACCATGATTGGCTACTCCCGCTATCCCTTGGGCAATTTGTCGGTGTGGTCCACCCCCCCTTTCTTCTCAGCTTATCGCGATTACGTAGTCTCTCACCTTCCGCCTCAATTCGGCAAAGGACAGCTATCTCTCTTCTCAAACCTCCCGCGCAGCACAGCACCCAATCCAAAGCCAGGCCAGAGTTCGGGGGGCGCAAGCAACGAACTCGCGCGCAGGTGCTGCTCTGCCCAGTGTCATGACGTGAAGCCTCAAGTGTCCCGTCGTCCCCCCCCAAGCCCCCGCGAGTGAAGGGTAGTCGGTAGTTTCGTTCGTTCAATATGCGCCGGGCGCTCAACCTCCGGCTTGCTGGCCAGGCCATGACGCTCAAGGTCTCGGCCAACCTCGTCGTGCAGCTCCTGACCATATATAATGACCCCAACCGCACCTCGCTCGACTTCCAGCAGCTGGCCGAGTTTGCCCTGTACGGCCTGCTCGGCTCCCAGGTCGGCAACATTGTCCAGTTCCTCCTCGAGGACTGGTTCCCAACCCACAATGCCCCTGTCGGCGCCGTCCTGCCCGACACGCTGGGCCACGCCCGCCAGCTGGACGAGAAGAAGGATGACGCCGCTTCGCGCTCCAACAAGTTGCGCACCTGCCTCAAGCTGGACCAGGACGTCAGCTACCGCAACATCATGGCCAAGCTGTTTCTCGACCAGACCCTCGGCCTCTTCATCAGCGGCTGCATCTTTTTAATATGCACAAACTTTATGCGCGTCGCATCCTTCCCCATGGTCCTCCAGGTCATCAAGGCCAGGATATTCCCCCTCATCAAAGCCGGCTGGCACATATGGCCGCTGGTTGCTATCTGCAATTTCCTCTGGGTACCCGTCCGCTCCAGGGTCCTCGTCGCCGTCTGCGTAGGATTCGGTTGGAGCATCTTTTTAAGCATTTTCGCAAACAGGGCCTAAACCATCAACGGCTCCTCCTTCTCTCCCGACTGGCACTTCAAAACAAAATTTCTTTTTTTGTTACTTTTCCTTTCGTTTCAATGTATTAGTCAGTACGGAACCGGCTCCAGCATTTTCTTTGGGTCATGGGCAAGGTGACAAGGGTTGTCAAAACAGCGACATTGGGTGGATGCATCATTAGAGTATGGCTCATCGCCAGGGAAGAGGATTAACGTTTGTACCGAGCAGTAGCTTGCATGCCACTGATGCGACGAATCTTGTATGTTTGTTAGATTTGCGCCTGAAGCTTTGGCATAATTTGATGCTTTTTGACAGCTACATATAATGCAACTGCGTGTCATCTGCATGGTGTATATGTGTGTAAGTGCAACTCGGGAGGTAGGTTTGAGTTTGCATGGCAGTATGAAGCGGAGCCCGAAACCGAACGGTATCCTCCCAGTTGTGGGGAAAGACGCCTTCTAACCAACCACCAACGCATTTACGAGGTGATTGAGGGGTGTAAGCAATGGCCTATTGCCATGTTCCAGTTGCGCATCGCAGGACGCCATCACGAGCTCGTAACCTGTAGACAGCGGGTTTCTGAATCGTACGCCCATTGTTATCTGACCTCTACTGTAATTGCAATTACGCGCTCCCATGGCCTAGCCGTGGATGGGACTTGACCCCAATACCCCGCAAACTCTCCCCATTGTGACCTCATCTCTAAAACCCGGAGAAGACCAAAACGTTTCGGCCGAGGTGGGACCCTTTCCCCCGATGTCGCTGGACTTTGCGGGGCATCAGGACCTTTCTCCCCGCGGGGATGCCTCCAATCCGATCTAGACTTTTGCTGTTGCTGCCATTGCTGCTGGTTGCTTGAGACACACAAACGCACTGTACGCATCCTCTTCCTTTGCGGTGTAACTCGCCCCTGTGGAGAAGACTAGACACACCCACTACACCTTCCTTACCTGCCAAGATGCAGTCGGATCTCACCCTCGACCCGGCCCTCTTTTCCCCTGCTCAGATCAGCGAGGACACGAAGCGGCATAATGACAATGTTCGCAAGAACGATGAGATAAACAAGCAGTTCTACGTTGGTGACCTGACCATCTGCCGTGTCCTTTTTTTTTTTTTTCCTTGTGAAGAACCATTTAGTAACGGCGTGAACCTGCTCTAGTACAATGATCCGTTTGATATTGCTGGTCTGCGCGCGCGTAGGCCGGCCGCAGGCACCATGGGTCGTGAATTCGTCCACATAGAATCGAGAGAGCCCGGGCGCACCATCCCTTGCACCGTGGTTCGACCGCAGACCCAGCAGGTCTCGGGCATCTTTCTTCACTTCCACGGAGGTGGCTTGGGATCCGGCACTCACGACGGGTTAGTTCCAGACCGGCGTCCTTTTTTCTTTTCTTTCTAAAACCAACTGTCCATTGTGACGAGTAAACGTCATTTTTATTTATCATTATTGTTATTATTCTTCTTACTATTGTTAATGTTTTTTCTCACGAGGACTTGAACTAGGAACGAGCCGCTTCTGCAGCGCTTCGCTGATGCTTCGGGCTGCATCACTCTGTCTGCAGGTTATCGGCTTTCGCCCGAGCACCCCTTTCCAAGACCGGTTCAGGACTGCTTTGACGTGGCCGACTACCTCCTCAAGCATGGCCAAGAGAAGTTTGGGGGCACTCTGCAATTTATGGGTGGGGAGGTGAGATGTTTTCCAGCCCTCGAGACATTTGGGTTGTC
This sequence comes from Calonectria pseudoreteaudii, assembly GCA_001879505.1. Classification (NCBI taxonomy): domain Eukaryota; kingdom Fungi; phylum Ascomycota; class Sordariomycetes; order Hypocreales; family Nectriaceae; genus Calonectria; species Calonectria pseudoreteaudii. The sequence continues at coordinate 2,216,481 of KV875232.1, forward strand.
CTTCGGCTAACGGGGTTTCTTGATTAGTCGGCGGGAGCGTATCTTACCCTGCAGACCTATTTGCATATCGCAGGCACCAGTCCTGAGTACAGTGGACTGAAGGGACTTGTTCTTACGTATGGAGATTTCTCATATTCCTTCCTGCCAACCGTGTACACCCTGCAGGACACGCCGTGCCTGAATACTTTCAAGATTTGTCAGTTCCGCGATCTCTGCTTCCCAAAAGATTCGGCCGAGATTCTGCAAATCCTCCAGTCGTTCGACCCCGAGTTTGGCTCGCTCGCCGACTCGGCCGACTCCAACTACGATCATGTGGTCAAGCACCCGGCGGCGTCACCTCTGTTCAGGCGGCTTGACAAGATTACTGGGCCTCTGCCACGCGCTCTGTTCCTCTGCGGGACCATGGATCCGCTGCTGGATGATACAATTCTCATGTCGGCTCACTGGCAGATGGCTGGGGGACCTGCCGTGACCAAGTTTGTGACCGGTGCTCCACATGCATTTGTGGAGGCTCCCATCGAGTCTGCTGACTGCTGTGTCCAAGCGGCCGACATCATTAGACAGTTTATTGAGGAAAGTCGGTGATAGAACGTTGACCACGAGGGAGGTTTTTAGTTAGATATGAAAAAAAATGGTTAGCATCTCAAATCAAACAGGGTTCCCTGCAGTGAAGACCAAGGGAAATTTTCATGTGATGAGACCTCGGTCATACTGACATTCCTTTGGCTGCATTGTGATGTCGGCTCCATGTCTCACATTTCGTCATGATCGGTCCGCGCGCACATTTACCGAACCAATCACCTCTTTTGCCGTTGGACCCGAGACCAAAGGGAAAGACACGGTATAACTCATTGTATCTCATAGGGTGAAATTCGTTGTTTGGATGGAGAATATGGGGTTTCTTTCTACTTGGCCTATCAGACCTGTCTCTCGTCTCGGCTGGTTTCTCGGACAATATCGTGCCCCTTCCCATTGATGCCCACCAACAATGGTGGCTTTGGAAAGCATCTGCTGCTCTCAAACATGGGCCCATGGCGTTTTTCTAAGTTTGCTGCTTTGCATGCATGCCATAACTCACGGAAGAGGGTTCGGGCGCAAAACGCAACGCTGGATGCGGTTGGAGGTGGATCAGCGAATGGGAAGTGTCATGAGGCAAAAAGTAACCATAGATTCAACTGAACCAGTAAAATGAAGCCTGAACCGACAATAACTCAGTAACGGCCCTACAATTCCTGCGTACATGGGTCAACATGTCGGTGAATATCTTCTTGCACCCCTTGTGAATGATGGCTGAAGATCTACGATCCTGCACCTTTAGTTAGTTCGTCGAACTAGCTGGTTTGTCACTAGAGGAGCACGCACCTATGAGCAGAAGCTATGCAAGGGTAAGTAACTACTGCTTAACTTGTTGTGCCAACTCTGTAAGCAGCTAGAGGAATAAGGGCGTAGTGGAACATTGCCGCATTGGTCGCGCCCAGCCGTGTCTCAGTTGGATTCCCCTCATAGGTGCACTTAGCCAATAGAAAAAAAAAAAGATGCATGATCGGTTAGGATAAAATACGATGGGATTTGCTATTCTGAGCTGACAATGAGGTAAAATGATCCATTTACTTGCTTATGGCTTGCGGGATGCATGGTCCCTCCGTTCAGCTGCGGTAGGATCAGACGGCATATACATCCATACAAAGCATTTGGTCTCAACTTCTTGACCGCAAGTGGTCAACCAAGACGTTTACATTACCGTTAATATTGAGCTACTAGCGTAAAATAGCACCAAACCAATGCCAACCGGCCGTGTTGTATATGTGAAGAATTGTGCCATCGGAATTCTCTTCCCACGCCATCTGTCGATCTTGTCATTTTCACCGAGATTATTCAGTCCCAATTAGCAGAAAAAATTCCAGCAACTAATTGATTTCACGTTACTTGCTACCAAACTGTTGGGTAACTTTGACCGTTGGTCTAATTGAGAGAGGTTTGCTGGCATTCCTGACGCGACCACAATCGCACACTAAGCAATGGTATTGTGTGCGAGCAAGACTGTTTCAAATGCCCCTAAAACTGAAAATGGATGAAACCAAGGGCATGGAGCCTGTTTGACGCGCAATTATTGGGGAACCCAAAGGTGCACTGTTGACATATGCGTTCCCACAGTTGAGCGCCTGAACATTGCGATCTGCCAGTCCCGATCTGTTCCGCTCTTTTTGTCAACTGAAATTGATCCACCATGGCGCATGAAGGTTGGGTGAATGAGACTCGAGGTGCGGGACTCTAATCAAAACAAACTGGATTTTGTACGATTCCGAGTTCCCGCATTCGCCACGCAAAGTCGTATCTTCCATTGAGACATTGGATTCCCAGTTGTCCCTTTGCCTTGGACGTATCCTTTCCTCAACTCCCGATTGAAGTATAAAGAGAGCTGTTGAATCCTCCTACATCATCTCCCACTCACTCACCACTCACTCATTCAGCATCCACTCAAGCACACTCAAGCACACTCATCCAACTCAACTACCTTCTCTTACAACCAATTCTCCCACTAACACCTCTTCTTACTCCAACAACCGCCAAAATGCGTTTCAACTTCGCCCAGCTCCTCGTTGCCGTCTCTGTGGCCTCTGTTGCCGCTCGCCCTACCTTTGGTCAGTACAAGGAACAATCACACTCCGGAGGATCAATCACTGACTTCTCCAAGACAACAACGTTGCAGCCCGCGATGTGATCCCTACCCACGAGTTCCAGGAGCGTGCTGTCATCAACACCATCACTCCACTTGTTGGAGAGGTTTTGAAGATTCTCGGAGTTCCCCAGATCCTTGGCAACGTCAACAAGATCCTTGGAAACCAGCTCGACCCTGTATGTGCCCCCGATCGCACCCGTGCCCCCCTAACACTTCGGCCAAATATCATGGTTTGATGCTAACATGGAGCATAGGTTCTCGACAAGCTCGGCCTCACCTTTGCCCTCGTCAAGCTCGGCCTCCCTCTTGACAAGAAGCCCTCTGGCGATGTCCAGGCCATTGGCCAAGCCGTCACCCAGCTTCTCAAGGGCCTCGGCATCGACAAGGTGAACCAAAACCTCGACAGGGCCACCAATGGAGCCCTCAACAACCTCTCCAAGGCTCTCGGTGTTGACAACGTCCTCGAGGCCCTTGGCATTACTAGCATTCTTGGCGCTACCCCCGGCGCCAACTAAAAGGGCAGGTGTCGTTTGAACCTGGCAGCAGAATCCTCTTGTTGGGCCTTGAACTTGAAGCTGCCACGGTCAATAACGTTGTGATGATTGGTGTTATCTCTCTGATTTTCTGCTGGTCTCGCCGCGCTGAGAGCTTCAGGATGCTGCTGCAACGGTCTATGAAGCTCGCAGGCGCGGCCCACTTGGAGTCACATCATTTCAAAACTGGTTTGGGATTACCTTATTTGGAAAAGTGTTATTTTTAGAATATTCTCTGCAGTAATATTGATAATAACTGTCCCTTTTTTATTGGGAATAATCTCATGCGATTGCCTGCCTCAGGGTATTGTGCCGACTTTAACAAAGACCTCCGCCTGTATGAACCTCGTGAAACCACATAAGGACGCCTATCTAGGATATCTAAAAGAAGAAAGAGAGAAAAAAATAACAAAGGAAAAGAAGAAGACGAAGAGGAGGAGAGCAAGAATATATACATAGAAAGGAAATGTAGAGAGAGTGTGTAAGTGTGTAAAGAAGACCAGGGTCTTCGCCCAGGGGGTCATTTGATCTTTGTGCAAAAGACCCCAGCGTGTGCTGACGCGGCGAGCTGCCAACCAATCCAAGCACAAATTTGCTCGCGTTGGAAATGCGCAACGATTAAGGTGCCACGTAAGCCTTTTTTGCTCTGGCTATAATGCCATTGGGCAAGAAAATAAAAATGCTAAAATTTTGCTTTTACCTCATGCTTGACCGCCCTTTTCATTAATTTATTTCTTTATCGGATTCCAGCTTGCACCAATCGGTATTCAAGCTTAGGGTTGTTGATGAATTTTGGCACCGAGTCCTATTTTGAGTTAGCGCTTCTGTGTTGTCTTTCGCGAGTGATGATTGGTGTTGACTTACGGTGGCCATTAGCTTAAACACGGCGGTTTGAGCATTCTCAAAAAGCGAAGTCACCTCTTGAAGGGTGTCTGCGATGGTAGCGTCCCGGGCTTGGGCGTTTGTCATTCGGTCCGCAAGGCTCTTGCGCAGTTGGTGGTTAAGGTTGAGTTCTCTTGGGGAGCCTGGAGCGAGAAAGGTGTTGAACAGGACGTATGATTGGGACAGAAGCTCCTTGGCGTTGTTGACGGCGGCCGCATCAATCTTGTCGGGCGTGCGGGGCACTGCCTTGCATTGCTGGATAAACTCGCCAACCTCCTGGTAAAATGATAGGTTCTCTTCGCAGAGCGTTTCTTGCAAGTTTTCTCGGAATAGTAGTCTTAGAGTTGGATCGGCTAGAATCTTGTCCAGTCGCTGACTGTTGGAGTCTGACGAGCTGGTGCTGTGCTGGGAGCTTCCGTCACCCATTCCTTCTGAAGAAGTACGACCTGAACCATTGTTCTCGACCAGATCATGACCGTGCTGTGAGAGGGTGTAGACTGCGTTGTTGGATGGCTGGAAGAACTCGCACTCGGGAAACTGGGAGACGTAGGTGCGGTCGCGAACGACGAGTGTCATGAGGTTGAACTGAACGAACAGAGAGGCAACGTTGATTGCTTCCTGGAGATCCATAGCCGTGGTGAAATCCATTAGCCACTCGGCGACGTTCTGACCGGAAAACACGTCCTGGTAAGGTCGTCCATTGATCTTGCGCTCGGTTCCAACAATAATCTTGTAGTCGCGGTTGTTTGAGTCGCCCGAGTTGATTATGGCCCTGTTCCCTCTTCTGCCGGCGCCGCTAAGTCTGCAGAAGATGACCTCGATGGTGCCCTGATCAAGCAGCAGCCTGTCGGTTTTCGGGTGCCTCTCCAGGGTAATAAGCGGGGTCGAAACAGTATTGACCATGTTCATGACTTGATCATCTTCGATGCCGTTTGCCGAGCAAAACCAATTCAACACGGTAATTCCCTTTGGTGTGAGTTTCCAGACCGGCTTGACGTGAAACACCGGCTCATGCTTTCCGTCTCCTGACTCGATAAAGTGAGCATCGACAAAGCGCTGGCACAAGGAACGCGCCATGTCCTTGCTCATGGAAAAGATGGTAGTGGAGGTGGAAACAACAGTGCGAGACGGATCTGCGGGGTCAGGCATGCGGTTCGTTTGCAGTAACTTCAGGTTGCCAAGATTGCGAATAGCGTCATCGTGGTGGAACGAGTGCTCCACCTTGGTAAATCGCACGCGGTGGGGCTCGAGAGGCAGCAGACTAACGATCAAGGCCGAGAAAAGATCTGTCAGATCCTGATTGTCGGGTCAGTACACAGCAGGGTTGCGGAGGCGTGAGGCTGCAAAGCCTAAGCGCAGCCTGAGAGCGTACCTTGAAGAGCGGTCGAGAGTCGTCCGTCGTGCGCAATAAGCGCGAAGATGATTGGTTGATCCTGCTTGCAGGCATTTTGACTATGGATGGCGTCGTCCGAAGAGATGGGACGAAGCGAACAGGATGTGCTCGCTGTGTTAGTTGGAGATTCGCTCAGGCAATGAACAGTGCTCGTGTGTGTGTTTCCGTGTGCGGACGCAAAGCCTGTTCGTTCGGACCAATGGAAGAGGCAGGGTACTCCTGGTCTCTCTTGAAACAACCTGCTGCTCTGTGCTGAAGCTGTGGCTTGGATGTAAAGAGTGGACGCGATCGCAGAGGATTTGCTTTTTGATACCGAGTCGGGGATGCTCAGGCGACAGGAGGAGGAGGGCCAAGCTGCATTAGTAGATGCGACCCGTGGTTCTTATTTAACGGTTCAGGGTTTTCGATCGAGCGGCGACGTTTGGCATGGCGAATTGGCTAGCGTAGCAATGGGTGGGCGGAGGCCACATGGAAGATGCGTCCCTGCTACCACGTGGAAGGACGGACGAGGCATGGACCCATGATCGGCTTCCCAGATCCCTGCTCGTGCCATGTGTTGCGGCGCGCGTTATATGCGGAAGCCTTTTCGCATCTCTCTATAACCCCTGGCAATGCAATAGCTCTGCTCGGCTGTGCTGACGGATCCTCTCTGCCAGACCGGTTGGGCTGATCCGCAGCCGCAAGTGGGCTGGGAGCCGACTAGCCAAGCGGCCTCAGTGGCCCGCTGGCAAGAGGAGTGAAACGCAAGAGGGCGAATCGTTTGGATGCCGTGGTCAAACGGGCTCTGCGGCCCACTATTGCATCGCGGCTCCGTGTATTCAGTGTACCTAGATAAGCGCTATCCCCAGCGGCCTGATCTAAGAGTGCAATTACCGTTGCCTCTTGTTCCGCAAGTTGACGCCTCTTATTGGTCCAGCAGACAGTCCGCCTCCTTGCGGCAAGCTAGTTGACTGGGTTCTTTGGGATCTTCAAGAGGTTGCCGGCCACGTTCCGACGCTAGCAATGACCGGCGATCTTCTAGCTTCCGTTCCATAGCAATCGCCTCCCGCAGATGCGGATTCGAGAAGACCCTCCATCAATTCGAAACCGAAAAATCGTCTCATGCTCTTGTCCAAATCACCAGATGCTCGTCTCTGTTCGCCAAAATGTGCTGTTATGCACGCCATGCTCCTAAATATGGGGCATGCATTGCGCGAGTAATGTACCTTTCTTACCAACACGCAGCAACTCCTGCTCCCCATAACTGCTGGTCTAGCGATCCTAAACGTGGCTTAGTCTTGAGACTAACACCACCGTGCTTTAAACTAAACGAGTCAAGCGTTATCACATCCGCTCACCCATTTTATGCCATTTCCAGTAACCGAGGTCTTCAAAAAGCAAGCAATTTTTCTTTTCAGCCTCAACTTGAATTCAACCATATGATAAGCGTAATCTACCTTCATGCGTCAATCGTATCTGCCGCGTTCGGCATCAGAGCCTGCCTTGCGATGGCGCGACCCATATTGCGGCTCGGCTACGTTTAGTCTGACTCCATCGGGTTTCTCCCTCTACAGGCCACAAGGGTTAGATAGGTTAATCCCTTTGTATGGCCAATAGGTACCTTTACACGTAATTCTGCAGCAGTAGTACTATGCACAGTTAACCTTTGTAGCCCTTGCGGCCTGTAAACGGGCTGGGATCCATCCCTGTTCCCACCGATGAGTAATCCTGGTCTGTCTGCATGATGCAGGAAAGGTGGGTGCTGGTGGCTGAAAAAAGATTGTGCAATTCTGATGTGGATTCGTCATAACGGAATTGGTGGGAACCGAGTCTGAACATTGTATTACATTCGTCAACATGACAAAAGCGTTGAATGAAAGTGACATCTATCTATCTGCTAATAAACTAACCACAAAGCAAAAAAGTCCATGTTCCAATCTAGCCATTAATGAAAAAGAAGAAAAAAAGCCTTGTCTATGCGACAACCAAACCTCATATATTCTATAATTACATATGAAAAAGGTTCAGGATTCCCACCGGTTTTTTTTTGTTAGTGTTTTTTTTTAATTTGTTCACACCTGCTTCTTTCCCTTGGGCATGCGGATGAGCCAGTACAAGAGGAGAGAGGCAAAGATGTTGACAAAAATGTAAACCATGCCAATTCCAAAGTCGCGCCATCGGTGCTCATAGCTGGAGCTGATGCTTGTCAAGAAGGTGTTGGTCTTGTCAATGGTACAGAATTCGCAGTTGCTAATGGCATCGGGGACACGGATGTATCCACCGACCTGGTCAATGTAGTCCTGCATGTACTCGATGCAGGTCTGGTTGGATGGAGGATCAAACGTGGTGTACTCGTTCGCAGCGCATGTCACATCCGTGTTCGCGAGACCGGTTGCCAACATGGATGATACCAAGTAGGTGAAGGGAGACACGCGGTACATGAAGATCCAGAAACCAGGCATGGAGTCGGGGCTGGCAAGGACACCACAGAAGAGCAGGCAGAGCATGAAGAGGACGTTGGCCAAGTTACCGCCACCTTCGGCCGTCTCAGTGATTGCGATACAGGCGTGGGCGAAGGTGCAAGTGAAGACGAGGAACTGCCAGAACAGAAGCCACATGAGACCGCCACGCTCCGTTGTCTGACCAGCAGCCTCGGCGTTCTTGTCGAAACCAACGGGGTAGTAGACGCAGATGAACATGAAGACAGACATGAGCGAGTTCCACGGGATCTCGGTGAGGATTTGCGAGAGCATGAAGACCTGCCAGCTGTATGTCTTGGAAGGGCGCTCACGAACCTCGTAGAGAGATCGCTGGGTGACGAAGTGGGGCATCTGCTGCTGAACCAGTTGACCAAAGATGGTGAGGACGTTGAAGATGGCGAACATTTGGTTTTGCAGACCCTGTCTGCTCAAGGGGGCATTCAAGAAGACAAGACCAATGAAGAGGGCGACGGAAACACAGAGGATGAACTTGGAGTACAGGTACGAGGGGGTTCGCCAGTACTGCTCAAAGACACGACGGGTGACGATCATGAGCTGTTCCCAGAAGGGAGAGGCAAACTCTCGGAAGTGCTCCTTGTTCGAGTGGTCCGAGTCGACATGGGAAGCGCCCTCAGTCTTCAGCCGCTGAAGCTCAGCCTGGACGGCCTGGTATTCGGGGCTCTCGCGCCACGCCTGGTGCCAATCGATGTCGCTGTGGGATCCTGGGGCGGCTCCGATGGCGCTAAGCATCCACTCGGCAGGGTTTTCACCAGGGGGGCAAGAATGCTTGCTGTGCCTCTCAAAGTACGAAACCATGGTCTCAGAGTTCTTTCCAATGTCACCGAAGTAGACGGTTCGACCGCCCTTGGCGAGGAAGAGAAGTCTATCGAATCGCTGGAAAAGCATAGCAGAAGGCTGGTGGATGGTGCACAGAATAGACTGACCGGCTTTGGACAGCTTCTCAAGAAGATCCAAAATAGCCCAAGATGTTTGAGAGTCAAGACCGGAAGTAGGTTCATCAACAAAGAGCAGCAGCGGGGGCTTAGCAGCAAGCTCAACACCGATGGTAAGTCGCTTACGTTGCTCAACGTTGAGACCTTCTCCAAGAACACCGACGACGGCATCCGCATATTCGTGCATATCCAGCAGCTTAATGACCTCATCGACGTAGGCAATCTTCTCGGCTCGTGGGGTAGAGGCAGGTTGACGAAGCAGGGCGCTGAACTCCAAGGCCTCTCGGACGGTGCTGGTTTCCAGGTGCAAGTCCTGCTGCTGGACGTAACCGGTCTTGCGCTGGAACGAAGCATCGCGGATCTTGCCGTCGACAAGCATTTCGCCAGTGATGACACCCATAGAGACACGATCGGCGAGACAATCCAGAAGAGTCGTCTTACCAGCACCAGAAACACCCATCAGAGCAGTCAAAGTACCGGGCTTGACCCAACCATCGACGTGGTCCAGGATGCGGCGAGGCTCGTTCTTGATCTTGATGTCGTAGCAAACGTTGCTCCAGTGGAAGACGCTCGTGGAACCCTGAATGACACCACCGCCGTCGGAGATGTTGCCAGACTTCTCAGCGACCTGAAGACGGGAAGCACCGGAACCCTCAACATCGTTGGAGGCCTTGGCAGCGGCAGGGATGTTACCTCGCTTGAAAAGCAAGACCTCACCCTTGGACTTCTTGGCGGAGATGTACTCGGTGGCGACGATGTAGGTGAAGTGGAAGAAGATGGTGAAAGCAACCAAGATACCAAAGTTGCGCCACTTGTGGCCGTGGCTGTACTTGTAGGCCGTCTGGATGTAGTCATCACCACTGACGTAGTTCTGCAGGGGAACGTTGCCGACAGCGTCGCAAGCACGGTTCGCAGCACCCACGTTCTCGTAACCTGCAACAGCCGCGCTGGGCACGAACGCATTGCAGGTGAAGTTGCGGTTGTGGAACTCGTTGATCATCAGAGCTTCGAAGCCGTAGGCCACGGGATCAATGTAGTTGATCCAGCGGCACCAACCGAGCATGTAGTCGACAGGGATGACGAAACCGGTGAAGATGACGAGGGCAAGAATCAAGATGGAAGCGGGAACCATGGCCTGCGAGAGGGTACGGGACAGGGAAGCACTAGGGAGTATGTCAGCATCGGTGTGGTGATGATGATGATGATGATGATGATGATGATGGAGTTTCCTTTTTTAGACTTACATTGTTCGGAAGATACCAGACATGCAGAGAACCATGGTGAAGGAGACGAGCCAGAAGAAGAAGAAGTTGCCGGCCTCGCGACGCAGGTTGGTCATGAAGTACAAGATGGTGTTGTAAAAGATACTGTTGGTAATCTTGTACGGCATGTCCACGAGAATCGACGAGAAGGCTTCGGCAGAGGTGTGATGGAAGGCATAGCGGGCGTGCTTTTCGACAATGGGGCGCTGAGCGTACTGGGTCAGAATCTCGAGGGCACTGGCGAAGGCGTTGGCTAAGATGGCGAAGAAGAGAACGGCGGCGCGACTGTAGAAGGACGATGTGGTTTGGTTCATATTATAAAAGATAGATGAAACGATCAATCCGATGGACGAGTTGGCGACGATCTGGAAGATAGTGATGCTGGGATCTCCCGCCAGACGCCGGAAGCCTCGCCATAGACACAGGTTGACCTGCTGACGGTATGAAAGAGTGTATGGGGACTTGACTCGCTGACCGTGGGCCTGGCCGGAAGCCTTGTGCTGGCGGAAGGCCTCGGCGTCGGCTCCGTTGAGAGGGTGCTGGGTCTTGTAGGCCTCGATCTCCTCGCGAAGAGCCTTGTACTCGTTGCTGCGCTTCCAGCAAGCGGCAAACTCATCGGGGGTCCGGGGCACGCGGCCCTCGAAGCCGGCGCGGACAACACGCTCGCTCGGGGCGGTCATGGATGTCAAGAAATCGGGCGTGGTCTGGCGAGCAGGGCACTCGAAGCCAAGGTTGATGAAGTACTCGCGGGCCTTGTCTGCGGGGCCGAAGAAGATCTGACGTCCCTCGTACAGGACGAGAGCCTTGTCAAAGAGGTCGTAGGCGCTCTGAGGGGCCTGGTAGATGGACACGGCGCAGGTCTGGCCGAACAGCTCAGACTGCAGCCTCAGAGTCTTACAGAACTCGATGGCGTTGGCAGAATCGAGACCTCGGGTTGAGTTGTCCCAGCACTGGAAGGGTGCGGTCGAGAGGGTGGCCTCGGCGATGGTGACTCGCTTTCGCTCACCACCAGACACACCACGAACGTATTCGTTACCAACGCGGGTGTTGACGGTGTGGCTGATGCCGTACATGGCCATGATGACGTCTCGCATGTGGTCGCAGAACACATCGGGGGTGATGCCCTCGGGCAGGTTCTGGGGGCACCTCGCGCGGGAGGCAAAGGTGAGGGTCTCGCCCACGGGGAGCTGGGGGAAGTGAACATCGACTTCGGCCGTGTAGATGGCCTCGCCCTTGTGGTGGGAGTGCATCTCCTCGGCAGTCACGCCCTGGTAGTTGAAGTAGGTGTCGCCATCGACGTAGAGACCGTTCGTCTCTCCAGAGATTGTCTTGAGAAAGGTGGAGCAACCAGAACCAGGGGGACCGAGGACGACAAGCATCTCGCCGGACTTGACGAGACCGTCAAAGTCGCGAAGAATATCAATTCGTCGCTGCTTGGCGTTTCCGGTGAGCTTGCTGAGGAGGCCGGGCACCTCGAGCCACACGTTGGCAATGTCCTTCTGGTAGTCCGTCTCGGCGCCATAGCCAAACACGTTCATGTCCTGGAAGCAGAGGCCGGTGCGACGGAAGCCGCCGCCTCGCTCCTCAATGACCTTGGCCAGCGTCTTGGCCCACACTCGCGCGTTGAAGTTCTCTCCACGAGGGTTGAGAGGGGAGTTGGGGTCCTCGCTGGCGAATAGCGACTGGCCCTGCGTGGAAACTCGGGCCACCGAGGTGGTTGTGTACTGGCGGGCAAGCTGCTGGACGATGGAGTGGCGTCGGTCCATCTCGACGTGGTCGGCCTCATCTTCGTCGATTGAGTCGTTGGGGTCATTGCTCGAGGTCTCGACGGCGGTTTTCAGAGACTGGTCGCGACCGCTGTCGTTCTTTTCGTTGTCGAGGAACCCCGAGGAGGAAGGATTGACCTTTTCAAGGTCACCATCGGGTGGTAGAGCCATTGTGTGTGAAGTCGTAAGTGTTGTTGTTGTTGGTTGATTGATATGCTCGATTGTGTCGTTCTTTCCAAAGAGGTGGGTTGGGGTAATCGGAGCGCGGCAGAGGGTCCTTGCAGGATTGGAGACAATTACCTGCTTGGAATAACCTCTTTGCTCTTCAAACTCTGGCGGAGAAGGCTCCTAGTCGTGACGGGACCAGAAAATTAAGGAAAGATTGAAAGAGAGTTGGGGGGTTTGTATTAAAGTAAGAGTGTATTGTGAATTAAGATGAGATCGAAAAGTGAATGAAAGTTGATCGACCAGTACATATAATAATCTATCGCAAGACGCGCGAAGGGGCATTGATCCGTCACTCCGGCCCCGTCACTGTTGGTGGACCCGTCTGGGGGAACAGTACGCAATCTGAAATCAGTGCGTTACCGATGCGCAGCGGAGCAGAGAATCCACCTCGGGAGCCTGGAGGATCCCGAACGCGACAGAAACATGGCTGCGACCAAGCCAGCGAGAGACCTCCGGGGTCCTGTTAGTGTCCTCAGCGCGCTCGAGCTGGCTGGAGGGACCCGGGGCGATTGCATCCGAGGGGGGGTCCGCCCAGTGACGTTGTTGAGCTGACGGGATTGTGGCTTTGGGGGCTCTGCGGACTTTGCTTACTTGATTTGGCTACGGGATGAAGGAATAAGTTTTTCTCGGTTATCGACGAGAGTTGGTAGGGACGGGACAGGATAGGAAAGGACAAAACTGCAGCGAGGAGATGACGTAGAGGGCGGATTAGGGCTACGATGCGGTGCGGTGGCTTGTTCCCGGGTGATTTGATATTTCTGCCGTGAATATGAAGAATCTGACCTGACCTGACTCTGCCGGCCTACAACGAACCCCAAACCAACATTTTTGCAATCAATCTACTATGCTGCGTGTGCACTGACGGGCTGTGCGCGGCTCCGTGTAAGTGACCATCGTTTTTTGCCGATTCGGGAAAAAACCCACCGGGGTCTGCAGTGCCTGGGCCCAGTCCCGGCTCGCACACATGGCAGAGTTGTCGGGAACTTCAGCCGTTTCTGAACCTGGGGAGTTAAGAGTTCTCGGACAAAATACGCTACCAGGTTGTTGGTAGCGGCTTAACTTTATTGGGCCCATTTATGGGGAAAGTCCCCGGGCCATGGCCATGCTCGGGCCACAGAAAGAATCCGTCGGCCGAGCACAACGCCCCCCCCACCCGACAATACGATTACGCTTCGGGGCCCTATAAGGATCGTGAACCCGAAAAATAAACCATCTACACTAGCGGGCTTTAATTGTACGACAATGGGCCAACCGCTCAACCTGTTTGAAGCCAGTATAACCGTGTGGTTGGTGGTAGATATGCCCTCGTCGCCGCCCTCTTTCAGCCGCTCAACTCAGCGCCGTCCCCAAGGCAAGGCAAATTGAAAAGTATGCTGGGTACAGGGGCACACAGCCAGTTATTTATCAATCACTAAACACATCTGTCAGCATCTGTCTAGTCACTACCCATCAACTTGGACTAGTGACTTGGCATCCACACTCCGCATCCATGCGCATGTGGCGCCACGACCACCCACCCATGTCCCTGGGCGAGAATTAATTCTTGGCGACACACCCGCCCACCTGCCCATCCTGGCTTCATAGAGTCATTTACATAATGGAGCCTGGCATTGCACAGTGTTGCCGCCATTTGGCGGTGCTTGGAGCTTGGCTGACCACGTCTTGCTGCGGGTGCGGCTTTAAATCCAAAAGCATTGTAATTTGTATTGGTGAGACGGCGTCCTTGTCCTTGTTCTAGAAGTTTCCCTCTTTCCTATTTGCATGTCTGCAAGTGGTGAGAGTGTATAAACCACCAAGTACTCTGGACCTCCCATGAACTGGTCTTTGTCTTGAAAAGTTATGAAGTGTAAGATGGGTGGCAAACCAAGATTAATTTCATCATGAACATAAGGGGCCGTGTGGGATACCAGGGTAACAAATATACCAGGTAGCAGTCAATATAACGCCCGCTTGTCCTGATCTATCTCCCGGATGCACCTCCAGCTCCAAGGCCAGAGCAGGCCTTGCAGCATGCTCCAGTTGACCCATCAAGCTTTCACGATACCCGATCGAAGTAGCATCAGGGTAGTTCGAATCTCAACTTGGAGACACCCAACGCTTGGCCAGTGGATCATGGGTGTGTCCTTTGTCTCCCTGTTTACTAAGTCAACAACTCCATCGGTGTTCAGAAGCGTCCCGTCCCTTTTCTTAATGAAACCTCGAACCGAGAAACGTGGACGAACACGGGTTAAATCTTCGGGATCTACCTGATAATGATGTATTAAACCCTTGGCAATCTTTGTAGTTCCCGTTCCCGAGAGGGGACCACCGTTTCAAACCTCGGGGGCCTTCATGAGTCAAAGGCGGCCCCGGAAATGAGCCGAATGAAATTTGGCCACCCCTATTTCCGTCAACCTCAAGATGTATTTGAGCAGACACCACCAAGGGGAGGGGGTGAAAGTATCTAATGTTGATCAAGGGGAACTTGCGGATCCTTCTCCTCTGGATGGCTTCGTGAGCCCCTGACTGAAGGCCAATGAGCAACGGCATATTCCCGGGGAACTGCCGTGTATGTCCTCCTATGCTTATTTTAGAACGGTTCCCCCGTTTCGGTTTGCCAGTCCTGATTTGCATTGTGCATCATCTTACAGGCGGAGAATGTTGCAGGATGATAATTTCCATTTGCTCCGGCTCACCGACTCGGTAAGGGATCTTTCAGGTGGGTTTTTTTTCGGTCAGATATCATTGATTTATGCGTCCATGGAGGGTGCAAGTAGTTAAAAGCCCGTAGAGGATTTAATTCAAAGATGTTGGCTGGTCATCCAGAATGACACTCTAGACATGGAGGCTGGGTTCAACCAGAACAGTATAAAGAGTAAAGTCATGTTATTTTTTTTTCTCTCCCGGATAGAAAGGCAAAATACTACAAAAGGCCTCCAAAAACGCAGACATGAACCATTGGAAGCCAGGGGGGTGATTTGGCAAAGGGACAAAAAATGATTAGGTACGCGTCAGCATAAGGCAACTTTTCCATCCAGCTCGACCAACCATCTTGAATGGATTGTGGTTGCCGATAAGCCCCATAAAAAATTTAACGCTCTGACCGTTCACGAACACGAGAGGCGATCTTTGGTCGAGTCGAAAATTATCGACAGATTTTAGAATGTAGCCATCATCTTTGCTTGCCTTCGAGCATAGGTGTGAGCTGTGGCAAATAAATCCAAAGAGGCTTCGAGCCTTCAACATACACAATTTCTCTGCCATGATGCTGCCTTTCTTCTCCAAAATTTGGGCGTGGTGATGCTCACCCTATGGCTGGAGGAGCGGAAAATATCGCCTGATTAGTTATAGCTGGTATTGTTGTTCCTCCTGGGCGACGCTTTGGCCCTGGGGTACTGGATCTATACTCCGGGCAGCCAATCAGTTCAGGTTTCGGTAGTCAAGACCGGGGATCCTTTTGACCAGGATGTACCCGTTGTCGTCAAAGCCCAAAGTCCCCAAGGCCATTGTCTTGGCGTGGCTCAGATCGAAATTAACAGCAAGATTCCCCGTGCTAGCGCCCCTCAACATCCCTGGAAAAACCTTGACAACCACCAGCTCGGTAGGTTTAGCATGTGGCACGACTGCTGGTGTGATTGGACGCTGCATATCGAATGCCCACCATTCTCATGCTGATACGGGTTTGCTCAACGTCTGTGGCAGCGGCTGATCCGCTTGCCGCCAATGCGCTGAACTTGACCTGGTGATTATTAATGCGAAGGGAGTTTTTGACACGCCCATAAACAAAACAAGATAGTACCGAGAGAAAGTTTCAATGTTTGGGTTAAAATGCCTCTCTTGGCGGAGTGCCTCAGGAAAATACTTCCCATCGGGCGTTCGCTGAGTGGAGTATATACGCCCATGCGTAACTCTGCTTTAATTTGGAATAGGGCACAGCTCTACGATACGAGTCGATCATAGGTAGTCCAGAGTGAGCAGGTCGCATGTCACGACTTTAGGGTAGCTGACTAACTAGGGCGACTTTGGCCCTCTCGTCACAAACGAATGCCTCAGCCATTGGTATTGATAAATAAAGAAAAATAAATAACATGGTAAAAGACTATGATTCCGAAAACTTTTTTTTTTTTTTTTTTTTTTTTTTTTTTTTTTTTTTTTTTTTTTTTTTTTTTTTTTTTTTTTTTTTTTTTTTTTTTTTTTTTTTTTTTTTTTTTTTTGGATTATGGCTTTATTCTCGAACCAAGTAAGGGAACCGGTTATATCGTATGGATGGGAGCTTGTTTTTGATCCTTTGTACTTCAATTGAGAATGAATGCCCAATGCACTTTGCTCTATGTTGTATTCGAATTTTGGAAGAGTATTTCACCTAATGCACTAACTCTTTTCAAAGGTATTTTTATTGGGTTCGCATAGTTTCGATGCATTCTCAGCCAGACGGAGAAGCTTGATACATGTCGTAGCTTTAGTGGCCTTGTCGCGATTGAACGGCGGGCGCTAACTCGAAGCGACGAAGTTGATGAAAGAAGAATAAACTAAAGAGGAAAGCTCTTATAGGTTTGGAAGAAAAAGGAACAACGAGTGAAAGGGCACATTGCATGAATATTTCCGGAAGATCTGGATGGATGCTCAAGATATCCCGCACTTGTGTGCTTGGCGCGCTTGTTGAATTTGCTACCCCGCAATTTCAACATCTCCGCCTGCTTCATTGAAAAGGGAGAGCATCTCTGGAACAAACTCGACAACTTCTCATAAAGATAGCCTCCAATTTACTTATCGCATACGATGTTTGTAACCGAAGAGCGTCGAATAGTGAGGCGTGGAGGAGAATGCACACTTGGATGGTGGGAGAAATACCGTCTTGGTATAATTGGTGACTTGTTCAATTGGACACAAGCTATCTAGATTTTGAACTTCAATAAGTACGTTAATGACGCATATAGCTTTGAATATCGAGAACTGAGGGAATTGTAGCTCGGTATCGGGTTGAAATTCAATTGGAGGCTTTCATCCATCTGCATGTCTAGGTGTACAGATGAGCCCAGTACCAATCGTTTTCCCTCTACCAAGCAATCATTCCAGACCGAAACTCCCCGTAATAGGGTGGCAGAGAAAGAATTGGGATCGATTGCGACATAGGTGGCAGGCTGCAGCTAAGCCCATGTTGAATCGACCCACGGTCTAGGGGCACGGGTGCTCGGGTGTTAGTTGGCGCCCGACTTTCGTTGTCATGATGTCGGAGTGGGGAAGTACACCATGGTTATCATTCGCTATCTCCTAACGATTGATAATCATGCCTCGGACGGATTCTGCTCCATTTCCCGGCGCGGGATTCTTAAGACCGAGATTCTGATGCAATGCATACCGCACTAGGAGGTAGCTACTCAAGGACGCAAAATCGCAGTGATTTCCCTCTCTCGAACTTGCGCCTTTGTATTCTGAGATTGTAGTTCAAATTGTTGGATAAGCTGTAGGAATTGAGAAATTAGAGATGAATTGTCTTGGATGTCATTTTAAATTATATCCAAGCGAGGTCTTTGATCGCCACAACACCAAAGTCGGACGGGCATTTGAAACTTCTTCATTTGTAACTTGACAATTGAGATAATACCACTAAGGGCACATATCTATGAACGCTATTTCAATAAAACATTCATTTTTTGTTGAGCTTTTTTATGCATACAGTAGTAGAGATTGACATACAAAGGAAAAAAGAACTGTCGGCAACTGACCCCCCTTCAGGTTCAGTACTCAATGGGCTTGAGAGTGACATAGGCCTGTGTTGGCTTACGCGTCAACCCCTCAATATCATCGTAGCTAGATAGGCTTTTTGGGCACGGCAGAAGCTCAAAGGACCACGCAATTAAGGTGGTAATGAGCTTCAACTCCAAGTATGCCAATTTCCGACCGAAACAACCTCTCAACCCAAGCCCAAACGGGTTTGTGGGACCTGCGGTCGCATCGAATACTAGTTGTCCTGTCTTCTCATCTGGCTTGAGCCATCTCTCCGGAGCATACTGATCCATGCCTTCGTCATTCCATTGCCTTATCCCGCGCTCTTTAGCAGTGGCCTGGGATGAGACACTGCGCACGCCTTCTTCAATATTGTACCCAGGCTGCGTGAAGGTTGGGCCCATGTTGGGCATCAAGACGACGGTTCCCTTGGGGATGAGGTGGCCAAGAACCATGGTATCCTCTGTGCATTGTCGGTCCAATACGGGGACAGTGTGACTGATTCGGAGCATCTCTTCGGCGGTTGCATCGAGATATGGGACGCTGGTACCCGTGATTTCTTCGTGCGTTGGGAGGCGTCTCTCGGCAACAGCGTCCGGGAAGGCCTCTTGCAAGCTCTCGCGCAGTTTGGTTTGCTTCTCCGGATTGTCAGCAAGGAATTTCATGCCCCAGCAAAGAGTAGTGCTGGTTGTATCGTGCCCAGCTATAATAAAACCAAGAATCTGAAAGCAATTAGTAATCTGGGCGACGGAAGAAACAAAGAAGAAGAAAAAAAAAGAAAAGAAAAGAAAAAGAAGAAGGACTAAACTTACTTCGTCATTCATAGCATCGGACCAATAGACTGGCTCGCGACCTGCTTTCTGGGAGAAACCGCGCTCTCGTTGTAGCATCAAATCAAGAGCAGACTTTGCCTTGCTGCCTTTGTCTTGGTCCGTTTGCTTTTGCAGCCTGTCCACTGCCTTCATTACCTCAGACTCGATGAAGTTGTTCTTGATAGCTCTCATCTTTTTTACATGAGCGTCACGTCCAATCCACCACCATGACAGTGCTGGAAATGGGCTTTCCGCAATGCCCTGGATATTCTCAACTGACTGCATAGTCGCCTGCAACGCCTCGTGAATTGGCGCAACAGGGAATTCAAGAGCACGATCGGAAGTGACTGCATTGTTCAACTTTTCAATGTCCCCTTTGCTTAATCCACGGATCAGATCCACTTGCGGGTTGATTGCTCTGATGGTATCGTCGTCGCCAAAGCCAAAGGCGAGAACAGCATCCAGGGCACTGTAGAAAATATCGTTTTCGGCAGAAAATGGCCTTCCGTTGGCTATGCCTGACTTGAGGTGCCAAAGTTTGATAAGTTGTGCCGCGCATCGGTGAATAGTCGGAGCTGCGACGCTGTGCAGAAACTCTGGCGTCATCAAATCCTGCATCAATCGTCGGTGGGCTTTCCATGTAGGTCCAGTCTTGAGGTTGATTTGGAAATTAGGGGCCTCCCCGCTCAGCGTCCCGATATCAAAATCTGAACGATCAAATTCTTTGCGGCGCATAAGGATATCCTGAGACTCTTGAAAGTCTGCAAGGATCACAAACGGCTTGCTGAGTGGCTTCATGAAAACCTGGCAGATGGGGCTGCGGAATCGACGAGTTTGGTTCACCATCCATCTGAAAGGATGATCAGGGGATTCCTTCTGCAACCGTGGGAAATCGCCAAGCAAGGAACTCGCCCCTGCTTTGTCATAGGGAATACCAGGAATCGGTTTGGGGAGCACGGCTCGATATATCTGATACAGGACAACAATGGCAGCGGCAGCCAAGAGGCCAAACAGTTGGTAAGATTTCGCAGGGTCGGTTAACGTGATCATATTTGATGATGTTGGATGTAAAGTTGCTCGTGATGAGACTAAATGAGAATAGCGAGCGTTTACCCTTTTATATGGATGGTGGTTTTTTTTTAATGTATGCCATGTTGAGATCAAAGATGTGCAACGTCGGCTTCACTGGGCCCGAAGGACGGCCTCCGTCCCCATTCTGGGTCAGTGCGGGGTGATGGGGATGGTCGCAGAACCGAACACCGCGGTGTTCAGACCCGTTCCATATCCGCAAAGCAAGAGAATATTCCATAAGAATTCTATTTACAGTAAGGATTCTCAGCACTGCCGATGTACCCGCATCTGCCGGTCCAATGAAGCGCTTCCTGATTACTTTTTGATACCCTTCCCCTTATAGCTTATCATTAGGGTATCCACGACGAAGCGGCACAGGAGAGAAATAAACAAAATTCTTCAAAAGTCCAATGCAAACTACCATAAAATATCATATGCGAGTATTCTGGAAGACTTTTGTATATCAATCTGATCTTGAAGGTGGCGGCTATAGGCTGCAGGTGGTAGGGTTTGGCAATCCGTTCATACCTGTTAAAGAGAACTGCGCCAAGGCTGAATTGGCCATATATTTAATTTTTTCTTGTTCATCTATCGCCTACCCTGGACCACAGTCTTGAGTGAAGCATCTTCTGGGCTGACTTTGCTCTGGACCAGTGGGAGAATCTAAGAACCGATCACGACAGACGGAACCATTTAAACCCAAAACGGATTGGAAATTGAATATGGAAGATTCGGTGGGGTTGGGGGAGGAAGTAACTCTTAGTTTCACCTTCTATCAGTCAATGGAAGCGTTCCCTGGATTTCCATGTATTCCCCCCCTCATCTGCGATTCCTGAGTTCGGTCACCAAATACCACAATTTTGTCTGTGATATATCGCAGGATGGCGGTTGAGAGGCATTGGAAATTCCTGAACTTGTGTTCCCACAGTTGGGAAACGTTGTGCATGGCGCGTTGCGAAGGCCGAGCGGACACGGCCTACTGTTACCCCGACCGTCCCATGCTCGGCCAGTCTACACGCTGCTGGATGCTTCGTGCATGTGTCGCTCCAGGTCCATGCCTGTCCCAATCGGCGGACAGAGCCGTAGCGATGTCACATGACATTTGCGCTCCGTGTCCGTTCCTCTTTTCTCTCTCGTGCAAACCCTCCACGGGCAATCAAGCGTCGGCCGACTTGGCTCGCGGGATGCGCGTGGCGGCCTAATTCCAGAGCGGACCTCAATACGAGAAAGTCGCCCTGAATGGAGGAATCCTCGGGTGCCCCCAACATGGCCCCGCTCGCTAAAATCGGAATGAGCCGACGGGCCGCGCACGGGTTCCGCGGACCCTTCGTCTCGCTTGGCCTAAGGCGCCATGGTGGTTGGTCTGGATTGGCGTCCTCTAGTCAGTCATCGGCTTGCCATAAATTAGAGTGTACAGTCCGATAATGCGATCCCGCGTTCGACCTTGTTTATTGTCAATTAAAATTCTTGGTTTGTTCCCCGCAGATGCTGAGAGTAGGTTGGGCAATCAATCGATATATCCACATCTACAGAAACACCAAGGTGCTTCAATCAATCTCAGCCCACGCCCAGGCCGTGCATTTGATTGATAACACGATTCAGCCCGTTTAAAGACGTGTTAGGGTATGATCGGCTTTATCCAGTGATTGATTTGCAGCGTCAAGGTGGAAAAATTCATGGAGATTATGTAAACCCCACGTTGATAGCTTGGCGAATATGCGGCCATCGTCTAGTTGATTAGCCGACAACGGAACGAGGGTTTTGTCACGAACGCGCTTTGATGTATAAGTAACTGAAAATAGTCAGTCATTTTCCATAACCTGTGCGCTACAATTCAAGAGGTTTATCTTTGTTTTCCAATATTCCAAATTCTCAACCATCATCTACGAAATGCGTTTCATTGGCCTTGTCGCTATGGTGTTGTCAGCAGGCATTGTAGCCGCCGCCGACCCCCCCTGCGATCGGATTTATTCGAATGCCCCCGGAACCTGCAAATCCGAGTGCTCTGATAGTGGCGGAAGCTGTGTTAATATCGCCGGGTGCGGTATCGTTTGCCAAAAATGCGTCTGTTAACTTGCTAGCCAGAGGTTGGACACAGGTTAGTTCCGTCAAGTTGCAATTTCATATTTGGATCTAATTGAAATAGTGAAGAGCGAAATTCTGAGGTGTTGTGATGGAGGTTGGAATCCATCACTTGGAAAGAATCGAGGCGGCAAAGAAAGATTGCATACTATGATTGGGTGGATCACTGGGAGTCCTACCAGGAGAAACGCAACAGCTTTCAACAGTGGGTGATAGAGAAATGAAAACAAGAAACATGAGAATTTCCGTCACCAAAAATACGTCACCTGCATTCTCACTATTGATCAATATCCGATAAGCGGAGAAAATGCGCGCACTGATCTGCTTGTTACCAACAATAGAGCGTGAAGCTGAAAATCGTGCACTGTGAGATAAATTTATCGAAAGAAGATTATTCTGGAACCATTGGACATCTGTTGGGTGGTAGCATATGGTTGCGTTATGCGCTCACGTCAGCACATCGCGGTCCAGGTAATTAATTCATGCCGTAAATATTCTAGTCGACAAAACTTAATATTAGTGACGAAGCCCATGACACTCTGAGATTATAAGTGGTTGTTGGGAAGATCTACGTTCAACCATTCATCACCTGGAAATTCCCCCAACTTGGGGGCATTGCTGTGCTAAAAATGATATGCGCATCAGGCCCAATAATTTACATCTGCAATAATTGCTTACGTGGCATCTGTTTCTATTTTCCACCCAAAGCAATTATCTGGTATCTATAGTTCCGCTTAGACATAATAGGCGTCAGCGGCGCGTTGATCTTGTAAGTTTCACACCTCGTCCGGCCTGTTATTCGCGGCTTGTCTTACCTCACATGTGCAATCCGTGATACGATCGTCTAGTGGATGATCGACAATAAACTCTCCATTGATGATCAATTGAGACGATCATTCCACATCGTGCGCACGATGCTGTACCCAAAACCTGATGGGGACGACGTCGCTCACAAGTTCAAGTGCATCGAAAGCCTGAATTCCCCCCTTCTCTCTGGAAGACTGAGGCTGAATTCTAGGGCAGGATTTTAGCGTCTGCTGTTGAAGTTGGCGGTTGGTTTCAAATTTCATGGAGGAAAATTGTAGGGCTGAGCCGACGTTTCAGGGATGGAGTGGCGGCGTTCATAGGCTGATTCAAACTCCACTCGCTTTCGTTTCACGATTTTCAATCTATTTGTAGTAGGCCATTGGCGGCATGTTGCATATCTGTTGCCCAAAGCCTTGATGAAGTCATTGCTAGGGGCTGGAGGCGGTTGCGAATCAAGGCTAAGCGATTAAGGCCAAACGCGGGTGATGGGGACCGGAAACTTGACTGAATTCTAAACTCCTCCATCATAATAAAAAGGAAAACGGCCCTCACTCCTGCTTCCGTCATGATTTGTCAATCCGCATTCTTTTCAAAAACTTACCACGAGTAGTTACTTTCATTCAATAATAGCTGGTTCTATTATCCAGCGCATTTTCTTGTCGCTCTTTTATCTCCGCATTTCCCCGCTTACCCTCTTTTCAACATGCCACCTTCAAAATTCATCGCTGCGCTTGCCATGGCTGCTTTCGCGCGCAATCAGATTGACAACACTCAACCCGTTGGAACGAACCCAATCGGGGACTTCACCGTTGAATTCTTGGGAAACCAGGCAGCCGATAATAGCTGCAGCCACCGCGACTTGGGCTTTACCGGGCATCTTCAGGGAAAATGGTACGCAGTTTATGGCGACACACTGTGGTGTGCACAGGGTGTCAGTGATCCTGATAAGGACACGGATGGATTCCATGGCATGGTTAGGGATTCCTTGTCGGCTCTGACGGATAACCCGTTGGTCGTTCATGATTTGCACCTCAATAATGATCAGCCCGTGGCTCACCAGAACCAACTTGTGCCCTTTAACGCATCGTGGGGAGAGACGAACACATTTGGTTTCGGGGGTACCAGCATTGTCGAGACCGATTCTCACACAGGGACAGGGGCAGTCTATTATCTTGTCGTAAGTTAAATTCTTGTCAAAAGTTTTTATTCTATATACCTAACCAATCGATAAAAGAACGATGCCGAACATTACAAAGGTGCTGGTGTTGGCAAGGTCGAGCTTGTAGACGGCGTCCCGACAGTTACACATCGCTTCGGAGAGAATGGCTGGTGGTGGAATGGTGATACTACCCCAAAGTATGGCGATGTTGCTGCATATAGGGATGTGCACAGCGACTACATCTATATTCTCGGTAACCCGCCCAACAGCCAAACCGGGTTTCCTGCGAGCTCCTACACGTATCAAGCCCGAGTACAAGCGAAAAATGCCTTTGATCTGAGCAAGTATGAGTACTGGTGGGGTAGGGCGCAGGGATGGAAGTCGGATATTCTCACAGAGTTCACGCCAGAGACGGCGGTCATGTGGGGAGTTGGTCAAGGTCAAATTGTCTACAGCAGCCACTTCAAGACATACATCTACGTTCATTTAGGTAAGACATGCACGCTCCCGAAGAAGGGACTGCTAGGCTAATATTAGAAAACAGGAGGAAATAAGGTCCTTCTCCGCACTGCTCCGAGCCCCGAAGGGCCATGGACGGCGGACAAGGAAATTTATACGGCGGCACCTATTAATAATGGTCTTGTATATGCAGGCCTGGCATATCCCCATCTTGACAAGACGGGAAAGACTTTGACTATTGGATTCACCAATAACAATCACATTCAGATTATCAAGGTCACTTTTTCGTATTGAAGTAGAAAACCTGACAGCCGTGGAACGAAGGGTTTCTACCATGTGGAGAAGGAGCGTCGTGTGCGAACTGAGAGGGAAGAGTTAAGCATAAGTCTAGACAGGGATTCAATGCAACTTTGCGTTGTGACGCACAAAATTTGAACAAACCATGAGCGTATTGCGCTTGCTGGAAATCCCAAAAATGCGGAGTGCATACGTTCCCTGCGCTTCGGACTGGCCGCACCCCAATTCCCTCAACCCCCTTGTTTCGTTCCGCGTTTCTGGTTTGATGTTATTTGGTTGCCTGGAGGAATGGCATATACAATCCTAGCCATTGGGGTCATGGGTGGGTAGTAGTATTCTCTTTGTGTGCGTTCAACGGCCCAAAAGAAGGATCGTGCATCTGCTGCATCGGGGACCAAGCTGCCACATTTCCCCTCTCTGACATGCGATGGCTCTCCCCACACAGTCTGGGGTAGTCGCCCGGTTGGGCTGGCTTCCGTTCGCCAGAGCGTCATCCTTTGGTCGTGTAACCAAGGACAAAGCAAGCAGTTTGTATCAAAATCGGACAAGTTTCTGCGCTGATCCTTTGACGTGTAACCCTTGCTAACACGCCATTGGGTGAGCGTGGACTGACCTCCGCACCCTCCCCGGGTAATCACAACAAAGAGCCCCCCCAAATCAATTGGTTGGGCTAATCTCGGCCATTTCCCCAGACATGGGGCCCCAAAATCGGTGCCTAAAAGTACACGAGCCGCTCGAGAGGGGTGGTAGACAAGTGCCGAGATGCCGGGTTTCGCTGCCATGGGTGAGATGATGCTGCACCGCGCTGCAACACCGCGCCTGATACTCGCGTCCCGTGTATGGGCTTAACGTGGCTGAGGTATCCTATCGGTACATTGTGCCCTGGTCGCTCTCGCTCTCGCCAAGTGCCTCATGACCCCAAGTTGGGTGACATTTGTCATCAGCTTATAGCCGCCATCTCATGCACACCGACTTGTCTCAGCTACCCGCATCAGCCACAGGGATCGGCAGCTGGCGGGCTGCTCCGATTGATACATTTTCGGCACTGGGGACAAGCATAATGTTGCACAAGAGTGCC
Organism: Calonectria pseudoreteaudii; assembly: GCA_001879505.1. Taxonomy (NCBI): domain Eukaryota; kingdom Fungi; phylum Ascomycota; class Sordariomycetes; order Hypocreales; family Nectriaceae; genus Calonectria; species Calonectria pseudoreteaudii. Next base: position 2,242,108 of record KV875232.1, read on the forward strand.
GTAAAAAGCAGATCTGATGCGCGGCCGCGACCTCAGTGCTGCTGCTATGTGACGCCATATATCTACCCCTCACGGGTCGCCGGTCTCACTCTTTTTTTCTTGTCAAGCCACCGGTTTTCTCTTTTTACTTGGCCGTTTTACTTGGCGCATTCCAATTCTGCATCCAAGAAGAACAATCCTGGGTCGCTGTCTAAGGCCAGAGGTCTTGGTATCCTTGGCATCATGGCTGATGAGAAGAATGGATCCAATGGAGTGAATGAATCGTACGCGTTCCCACTTTTCCCGTGCCGGTCCTTCTTCTGACACAAATACCCCCCCAATCCCTGTCGGAGATCCATTACTGACGCGCAGATTAGGAAGGGAGTCGACGAAGGCTTCGAGCATACCGATCAGCCGGAGAAGACCCCCGTGCTGGACGAGTCGGCGCAGAAAATAGCCGAGTTGACTGAGAACGTTGCCGGCGAAGTCCGCAATCCGCTCAAGGGAATCCCAAGAGACGAGCTTCTCGACAATGTGACCAAGTTCCACCGAGAAAAGGCGCTGCCCGAGGATATCCTCCCCATACTCCACAAGGGCGCGCTTGTAGCGCAAAACCCTGCATTGTTTGAGCAGCTCGAAGACCTGGACGAGGATGAGAAGCGGGTGCTGCGAGAGGAGGTCACGCACAGGTGGAAGCACCCTTGGGCTCTCTACTACACCATCATTCTGAACTCGATTGCCGCCGCAATTCAGGGCTGGGATCAGGTTTGTGCTCGATCGCGTCTTGGCTGACAGGGATTGTCGTGCTCACAAGGCTTCTAGACTGGTTCCAATGGCGCTAACTTGTCCTTCCCGGATGCGCTTGGCATTCCCGATGCCGCTGGTTCATCTTGTGGTCCGGTCGCCAACGAGGGCGAATGCGCCAAGAATAGTTGGATCATTGGCTTCGTCAACGCCATGCCGTATATTACCATCTGTCTCTTGTGCGTCGCTAATAAGAAAGCTTACTTTGACTTGCGTGGTGACTTGCTGACAATCACAGTGCCGGCTGGATTTCCGATCCTCTGAATGAGTACATGGGGCGCCGAGGCGTCATTTTTGTTGCTGCTATATTTTCTCTCCTTGCACCGTTCGGCATGGGCGTGTCGCAAACATGGGGACAACTTGCGGCGTGTCGGTTAGTGAAGACCTCATATCATCAAGGAGTTCTCTCTGACAAAGCTATTAGAATGCTGCTTGGTATCGGCATGGGCCTCAAGGAAGTCACAGTGCCCGTGTTTTCAGCTGAAAATGCGCCAGCTATTATTCGCGGTGGCTTGGTCATGTCGTGGCAAGTTTGGACAGCGTTTGGTGAGAGACAACAAATTGCACCAATGGACGTGAGAATCTTTAGCTAACGTTGTGCTGTAGGCATTCTCCTTGGAAATTGTGCCAACCTTGCGGTCGGAAAAGCAGGTAAAATTGCTTGGCGATTGCAATTTGCCTCGGCCTTTATTCCTGCAGTTCCTCTCGTTCTTGGAGTGTGGTTCTGCCCCGAGAGCCCTCGCTGGTTCATGAAGAAAGGAAGATATTTGAACGCATGGGAATCCCTTCTGAGGCTCAGAAACACTCCTCTGCAAGCCGCACGAGACTTGTACTACATCCATTGCCTGCTGGAGCAAGAAGAGGTTCTTGTCCAGCAATCCGGGCTTAAAGCTACGAGCAACATGATCACTCGTTTCATTGAGCTTTTTACCATCCCCAGAATTAGGCGAGCTACTTGGGCATCTGGTATTGTCATGATTTCGCAGCAACTCTGTGGTAAGTGTGCACTGCTAAATCAGTCCCCGTCATCTGTTCTTGCGATAGCTAATGCAACATAGGGATTAACATCATTGCATTCTACAGCTCTACCATCTTCAAGCAGAGTGGAATTAGCGACTATACAGCCCTGTGGGCGAGTGCGGGATTCGGCCTGGTCAACTTTGTGTTTGCCTGGCCTGCAGTTTGGACCATCGATACGTTTGGGCGGCGAGTTCTGTTGCTTTTTACATTCCCAAACATGTTTTGGACACTATTAGGTTCGTATAAACCTAGTGGAAAACCCTTGTATCCCTTTGCTAATATCTTAACTAGTGGCGGGACTTTGCTACTTGATTGAACCAAACGTCCCAGATAGCACCGCTCGTATTGGAGCTGTAGCTACTTTTGTCTATTTGTTTGCCGCATTCTATTCTCCAGGTACGTGCAAAGATACGTCATAATTCACCCATTATTCCTGCTGACGCATAGCGTAGGGGAGGGACCTGTTCCATTCATGTATTCGGCAGAAGTCTTCCCATTGTCGCATCGCGAAATTGGCATGTCCTGGGCTGTTGCCACCAACAACTTCTGGGCATCGGTGCTTTCTTTGACCTTTCCTCGAATGCTCATTGCCATGTCAGCAACCGGAGCGTTTGGGTTCTACGCCGGGCTCAATCTGGTCGCTTTGTTCCTCATTTTCCTTTTTGTGCCCGAGACAAAACAAAAGACGCTGGAGGAGCTGGATTATGTATTTGCAGTGCCGGATCGCACCCACGCTGCCTACCAGTTAAAGACTGTTTTGCCGTGGTGGATTAAGAGATGGATCTTCTGGCAGCGAACTGCCAAGTGTCCTGAGCTGTACTTTGAAGACATGGCTGTTCGGAACGAGGCTTGATCTCGTGTTTTCACGCCTAATGATCGATGGGGATGGAACTTGGCAATACCCCGGTCTTGTTTGCAAACTCTTGGGCAAATTGATATTGAACTAGGTTTTGGTCTTTACTTCGACTTTGCTAAGTTTGACTTTATGATACCATAGGTGGCTAGTACATTCAGTGACAATTTATTCAAATGCAAACCAGTTTGTGTACATCCAGTCAGATGTACATACACCTCAGTAGCCAGCCTCACAGTTTGCCTTTTGTAAATGTTAGTATCCAAAAAACTTGAACAATATTTTATTCATCTTTCAATTAAACGAACTGTTAATTCTTCGATCGTTACATTCATTAATCCATTTCAACCAATGCCCCACAGTGACTTGTATCTCAACGTTTGTCGGCCATGGTCAGCATGTCGATTTCTTGGATGCCAGGCGTTTTTGTTTGGTAAACAGGCCGCTTAGTTTCCAAGTTCACTTCAATTATAGGTTCAACGGTAGACTTCTGAATCTCGACCGGGCTCTTCGTGTCGGGTAAAGGAATCTCCACCGGGTTATTTGAAGGAGGTGGTGGCAATGATGCCGCACCGACGGGAGGGCAAATTCCCATGTGGAAGCACTCGGTCTTGGCGCTAATAACGCACCGCTTGCCATCAAAGATGGTTCCTTGGCCACACTTGGGAGCGTCAATGGACACACAAACAGGTCCTCTCCTCTTAAGTCCTTTACCACACATAGGCATGTCGTAACGGACACACTTTTCTCCAAGACGCTGTGTTCCGTCCGGGCACGACGGTGCTACTTTAGCAACACAGATGTCGCCCCGAAGCTCGGTGTTCTCTGGGCAGGTGGGTACCCGGCGGTCAACACACTTTTGCGTAGCTGCATCGAAGTCTGCATTCCCATCACAGAAGGGCGTCTTGTCCGAACGGCATTCGTTGCCTTGCAAGCTTGTGCCAGGCCCGCACTCGGGCACACCTCGGGATACGCACTTCAATGTCGACTTATCAAAGAACATGTCTTGGGGGCACTTGGGGTCTTTTGTAGAGACACAAATTTTGCCATCGAAGTACTCGTTGTCGTTGCAAAATGGCCTTTCTCCAGACACACAGTTCTCACCAACCAGGGTCATGCCCTTCTCACACTTGGGAATACCCAGGATGCAAGCTTTGGTTGAAGGATCATAAAACCCATCTTTGCATGTGGGACGACCTGAAACACAATTTCCGCCTTGAAAGAAGCCAGTCTTGCAACTTGGGGGATCTGGCAAGGTACAGGCGTTCCCGCGAAGGGTGGTGCCATCGCCGCATGTGGGCGGGTCAGGAAACTTGCAGAAATCGCCCACGAGGTGTGATCCTCCTGGGCATTGGGGGATATCATCTGTAACGCAGGAGTCTCCGAGATACCTTAAACCGTCCGCGCACTTGGGACCGGTAGTGGATTGGCATTTGCCTCCGATAAGCTGAGATCCTTCGGGGCAGCTGGGTCCATCGTCGCCCACACAGTCCATCCCTACGAGCTTGAAATTCGAAGGGCATTGCGGGATCTCTGGGCGTATGCACTTTCCACTACTGTAGGTACCCCCGGTGCGGCACTGAGGGGCTGTCCTTAGCACACATGATTCGCCGACCTTGGTCATGGTCCAAGGACAAATTGCAGGAGAAGGACTCCGCAAGCACCCATCACCCTCCGCCTTACTTCCGTAAGGACAGTCAGTAGCAGGGTTTTTGGACCCACCTAACATCATGAAGCAACCTCGCACATTGTATTCAAAGCCGCTGGGACAGCACGCAGGCTTGTCACCGGGTTTGCCGTAAGTCATTCTTGAGCCGTCATCTGGGCATTGAAGAGGGTATTTCGCGACACACATATCGCCATCGTAACTGAACTCGTCAGGACACTCAGGGGCTTCGAGGCACATTCCATTGTCGAATTTGCCCACTGTGCATGAAGGCGCTTCCACATGCACACACTTGTTCCCGATGAGGCGAGTGCGATCGCGACACTCAGGAGGATGCACGTAAGTGCAAACTCCATTGACCAAATCGTATCCCTTCTCGTCGCAAAAGGGCTCGCGTCCAACGCATCTTCCATCTTCAAGTCTGGTGCCATCAGGGCATTTCGGTCCGTCTGGGCTAACACAGCTCCCTTGGTGAAATCTCAGGTCTTTGAAGCAAGTAGGAGGTGTATCGGAGGTACAAAAATTGTTGACAATTCCGAACCCTGGAGGACAACGCGGGGGCTTTGTTCCGACACACTCGCCAGACTGGTATTCGAAACCTGGAGGGCATTCTGGGTCCAGTGAGGACCGGCACATCTTCTCGAGTACTGAATTAGGAGGACAGAAGGGCCCCGCCTTGCTGATACAATCTTGGCCATTATAGACCTGTCCACCGGGGCACTGAGGTGGTTGACCAACACAGATATTTCCCTCAAGCGTAGTCCCTTCAGGGCACACAGAAGATGCCGGGAAAACACAGTCTGTACCGTCATTGACCGTTCCGATTGGGCAACAGCGGCTGTTACCGTGGGAGTCAACCGAAGGGACGATCTCAGATAATGTGATTTGCCTAGATGGAGGGAGGGCAGATGCGACAGCAGCACCTTCTTTCATGCCAATGTAATCGAGCAAAGGAGCCCCAGGGTTGGGCACCTGTATTGCCAGCTTATCCTGAGCTAAAACATGCCCAAGGACAAGGCCCGAGGTGAGGAGTGTTGTCCACGAGTCACGCATGGTGAGGAGTAGATCAAAACCAAGTGAGCAAGAATTTTGAGATCATGCAGAATCAATAGTGAAATTGGACCCCGGAACGATGGCCTTTTTATCCTCACGAGCAACCCAACCTCCATTTGGGATCATTGATGCTTAAGACATGGCGGTATCTTTTTCGCTGAGTCGAGGCCTTGATAGTCTCGTGCTTTTATTCTTTCGACGGCGCCACGTACATTTCGGCCGTTTAATTATTGCCAATAGTTGCCGCCTGGTAACAAACCTTTTCTCTTTGCGCTTGAGACGGCTACTTTGGCGCGAAAACAAGAGCCTCTTTTTTGCTTTTGGCGGGGGAGCTACACCTGAGCTAAGCCCTCTTCAAGTTTGGTTTCCACGCACCCCTGATGGCTGAACCCATGCGCTAGCCCACCTGCATCAATCGCGGCAGCCCGACCTAGCTACGTATGAACTTGGGCGTAGGTCACCTTCTGAGAAATAGGGAGCCTATTGGTTGGGAATTGCAGCTTCAGCTACGCCAGCCTCGAAGCCACCCGAAATATCGACCTCATGGGATTTCAAAAGCAGATCAGTAAGGCTGCACTAGTTTGGCAAAAACGTACGACTCTTGGTGGAGCTAGAACAGTCCCGATCGTCTTGTTCGGGTTTATGCAGGAATATTATTCATTGGAATCGGTTGGATTTGGTAGTACTGTATTTCTAAGCGGCGACCACCCTATTCTTGAAATTATGCTTATCGCACTGAAACATAGAGTTATTCAAGTCAACGCTAAACTGCACAAGACTATGCTGTATGGTTTACAAAGTATCAAACACAACACTAGCACGATTGATGTCGTTCATTGTATTAAATTGACGAGGACAAATGTATTCATAATAATGCCATCGACATTGATTTCATCATGGGTTGCCGTGAATGCAAGCGACTTTCGAGTCGCGTATTTTTAGCAGAAATAACTCTGGTGGCTGTGTAACGAGTGACAACTTTGGTTAGGGTACACTTTCGGCTGACATGATACAACTTAATGATCCTACCAGTCTATAGCGCACAATTAATAATTGTCGTATTTGTTGAGAGATCGAAGCTGTGGAAGGCAACTAGTTAAAAATTACGTTCTGCATACTTGAGCTAGTTAGCAGAGTAGTAGTTACCTAGCCAGCCAACAGTGTATCTAAATAGCTGGGATAATAGGCAGGACTTCAAGAACTATCCCGATATAATCAACTAGGCAGAATGTAACTGACAATTAAACCACGATATCTTTACCTAATTGCCTAATTTTCCTCGTACCACTCATTCTGCCATGGAGGACCAAAGTGGCATAGGCCGATGTTGTATTGTTGTTGGTTGCCTGAACCAACCCGATCAAGAAGGTAGTCCACTCTGCCCCACGTTGCAGTTCATCAGGCCACATTTTTCTTTGAAGTAGTTCTTTAACGTGAGTCGACGCGTTACCGTTCCCAACTCGCTTTCTATTCACGCTTCAACGCTGGCGCGTCTCAAGATGGCAGAATCACGCAACATAGGCCATGATCTGGGAACCAGGGAGGAAGATTGGCCTGATATTGATGTTGATTCTGACACAGAAGAAGGTGCTGAGGCTATTCGGCGCGCCGAGGCGGCGATGGATGCGCATATTGAGCGCTCAATCAGGGAAAGGCGTGCACAATTGAGTCGCGATAATATCCCCCGGGAGGTCTACATCAAGGCTCGAGACCACCAGGACCAGCTGACGCACGAGGAACGAGATCTCCTCCTGAGCCGCAACGATATTGTGGGAAAGGCACTTGCTCATCCCGATTCTCTCAGCGACGAGGAGGTGCATCAGATCCTCTTCTGGGCGCCACCAGACAAGGCGCGCGCTAACATCCAACATGCAACGGATGGAAAGCTTAGTACGCCCAAAGAGCTTCATGCTAAGGCTAAGAGCGCCTTGGAACGCGGCCAGTTTGAGGCGGAATTGAATGACGACGAGATATCGCTGCTGTCGCACAGCTTCTATACTCTTGACGACCCAGCCTTCCGACCAGGAGCATTAATGGCGGCTTTAAGTAGGAACGGGCACTCGCAAGCCGCGCAACTGTTTACGGAACGTCAGGGAGTGTCGCTCAAAGTTTTAAGTATTTGCACACTACTTGCAACACGAGCAATTATGCCAAATATTCCCGGTCTCCCGTCACTCCCGCGACTGCCACCTGTGTCGCAGCTCAGGGCACCCGATCCTCGCCCCCCACCCTCTCAAACCGACCTTTTAGGGTACGGCCCCTGGCCACCCAGTGTGGAGCCGCGCTATCCCATTGCTATTTTCCACGAAGATGGCGGGATTGGGGCCATGGATCCCGAGCCGTGGTGGTCGGCTCAGCCAGAAGAGTCAAAGGAAAGGTATCGCGCTAAGTCCGAGACGCTCCGCCGCGAGGCCTGGGCTAAGTACGGAGAGCCACTGCCAGAAGAGGAAACAGCGGCTTTGACTCTTCCAAGAGGACAAGATGGTGGACTGCCGCAAACGCACCTGGAGAAGCCAGCAGGCGCTGGGCCGCAGAGCGATGGGGAGACACTCCCTGAGCTGCCACCTATGCCAACCGTTACAGCTTTCCAGCTGTTTTTCAATGACCAAGAAGCTGGCGTGGAGGCTGAAGAGAAAGAGAGAAGGTGGAATGCCTTGGAAAACTTGCCGAAGTTCCAGTACGAGTTGAAGGCGTACGAGACTAATAACAAGATCCGGCTCGCGTATGAAAGACATCAGTTAGATCTGAAATACTGGGGGAATCGATAGTTGAATCGAGGTACACGCAGGCTCTGTGGAACTAAAGCTTCCGACTCGTCAGCTCACTCAGACCTATCAATCGAGTCGGGGTGTGCCATCGGTGGTGGCCGGTAGCCATGCTTGCAGGACATTTTGCTAAGCTGTGCTAATATCGATGTTGACGGTTGTGAGTGGGTTATCTTATGGGCTGAATACAGGTGCTGTGCCAACCATGTTATTCCGTCGCGAAATAAGCAGTCTGTCGTAGAGTTCAATATGTTGCTTTTCGGGTACACTTGGTTGTCACTATATATGATAGATATCCACATATGTCCTTATCCACTAGAAGCTATTTGCAGAGTGACTTCCGTGGGTACCCACGGGTACCTATCCATGCACAGTGATACCCATATGTACCTAAAAAGCAATATGCTGAACTCTAAATTTAACCTTAGTAAGAATACCTATGTTTTCCTGGATTTTTACCCAACTTGCCTACGTTGAATCGGCACTCATATTTAACCTCCGCGAGATGCACATAGTCAGTTTCCATATGAGTTGGAATAGGAAGAATGGTTAGTCTCATTGTATGTTTCCTCTACTAAGAACGGTAGCTCTGTTTCCGAGTGACGCGCAGTGGACTGTAGACAGAGGGCTAACAAGACAATGAGAATGGGTACAATAAAGCCAATTGTTACTAATTGGCAACTTTTTAAGGAATTTGCAGAGATTCACCTGCTATATGGCTAAAACAAGGACTATAAACACACTCAAAATTACAATTCCTGGACAGGTCTGCTATTGGACAAGATATGTTGCTCGACAGGTGGTATAGAAAACAGAGACCAAAAATGAATAACAATAACAAGGCCTCAACGCTTCGTAAAACTCATGACAGAAATCATTGCCTTTTTTTCACATTAGACATACAGGGTATATAAAAATATGGGTATTACGATTTTACGCTGAGCGCTGCCCTTCCCAGATCCTGAAGCAACTGCTTCAGGTTTTTCAACAGAGGTGGTGCGGAGTCGACTTGAAGAGTACAAGTAAAGTTGTTGTGCAAGATTTCCAAAACGGCGCCTATTACAGCCTCTTGTGACGACAGAGGGACGGCGGTTGTGGTGGTGGTGTCGGTGACTTGAGGGTACGAAAGGGTGGGGATGCCCTTTCCGAGTGTGATGAAGCGCTGGACCTCGGGGCCTTCGGGGCCGTCGAGGCAGACGCCATTCATGGCTGCGGCCTGCAGAGGAACGTCCGGTGGCAAGCCGCTGGTAAAGGACATGATGCCGTATGCCCACAGCGCAAGACTGGCGTGGTAGACGGCGATGGCGAAGAAGCCGCGGATCTGCTTGCCCTCAAACTTTCGCGCGGCTCGAATGACTTGGCCAGCGTGCCAGATGGCCTGCCTCGACTCTGATCCGTCGACCCACGCCTGAAGCGAGGGCAATACTCGACGGGCATCTTCAACGTCGCCTTTGCCAGCAAAGAACTCGATTTCCTCGAGGGACATGTGAAGATACATGTTGAGCAACTCCAGTACTAGGATAGTCTCGGGATACGGTGGTTCCGGGCTGGCTGCAATGTTCATGCGGAAGTTGTGGAGTGCCTTGAGGAGATCTTGGTGGCGAAGCGTAGCTGCCGGGTCCGAGTAGCCAGGCTTCTTGAGCGCCGAGACCATCTGGGAATGCTGCCAGATCATGCCCCAGATTCCACACAAGACAACCAGGCGGAACAGATGGATGTCGCATTCGTCGGGAATCTCAATTGGGTCGCGCAGAAAGTCGACGAGGTTAAGGTGTCTGTCCGAGAGTCTTGGCCGGCTGAGGTAGATGTTCTTCCACTGGTCGGCGTCTTCTGCTTGCCACAGCTCCTGGGACTCTGGCAGCGGGATAGTAATTTCGGCAAAAGATAGAATCGGGTTGGTGAGAAGAGCCATGCTCGTTTGGGCATCGAGGATGAAGGCATGGTAGGCGAGCCGCTTGTAGCTTTCCTGTTCGACCCAGTCAAGCCATTTCTTGTGAAGAGCCTTGCCTGTGTCTTGCGGGAACGGGACAGGCGCCGGGACGCTAGATCTGCGAAACCTCCCACTTCGCCTTAATATCTGCGAACGTGGTTAGTTAGTTTGCAAGGGGTTAATCATCATGTCATGTCATGGTCCATACCGTGTACAGAACCTGAGGATGGCTCTCGGCTATCTCCGTCTTTCTTTTGATGCCGCTCCACAGGCCAATCTCTATTTCGCACATGAAGGCCTGGACCGGCCACAGCTGGCGGGTTCTCGCATTGGCTTCCTCAAATAAGGCGGGGAGCCGGATGCGCACCGCCTCTTGGATGGCGAAACCAAGCTTCTGAACCGAGATGATGTCGGAACAGACGGCGCCGGAGGCTACCAGCGCCCCCAGAAGCTCTGGCCGCAGCTCGTTGGGTCGGAAGGATGGGAGGTGCACAAAGGAGTCAACCTGGCGGCGGTGATGGATGAAGAAACCCTGGAGCAGGTCGTCGAGGACTTCGGGCGTGGGAAAAGTCTTGATGGCGAATTGCGACTTGCCAAGGCGGCAGTTGTTGAGTATCATGCCAAGAAACTTGTCCCTAGTCGGTCTACTTAACCTTTCTCGGAGGCAGAATTCGTGGCGCGGGGATTGCGTTTCGGGAGATTCGTGATCGGTGCCGAGGGCCGAGAGATCTTCGAGCTCTGTCGCGATGGAGTCTTCCTGGCGAGGCTCCCAGACGCTCAGGGAGGATCGCTTGTAGGCTTCGGCCCCGAGCGCGACGTGCTTCTTGGGGCTGCCGTCGCTCAGGTCTTCTAGAGCTTGAGCAAACATTGGTGGTTGATTAATGTCAAGAGAGTGAGGGTCACTACACAACTGATCGATGAAGCCAAAGTCTGCATCGTTGAAATCAAATCCAGCTTCAATCGTGAAGTCTAGAAGTCCTCTGGCGCCAAAGCCCGCGTTGGCGTCGGCCCACGTCGATGGGGAGAAGGAGAAGGAGGCGTCGGGGAGACTCGGGTTTATGACGCCCTTGAGAAATCCCGACATGTGGTGTTCTGGAAAGTCGAAGGGGGACGTCGAGGGGAGATGGAGTGGTGGTGGTGGTGGTGGTGCTGAGGATTGGGCTGATGGTTCGGGAGTGAAATCAGCACAAGCCACGTTGTCAAAAGACATCGTGTACTCACCCCTTATCATCGAAGTGGGAGTGGGCATTGTCGCGACCTGTTCAACTGAGTCGACAGCCATGCCAATGCCGGCCAAGTCGTTGCTGGCTGCCGCTGCTTGTGGTGGTGGTGGTGGTGGTGCTGCTGCTGTTGCTGCAGGTGAGGTTGCATTTTCTGGCCAAGGTTAGCATTGGCTTGCTTATTTCTGTGGCTATCCAATCGATAGGTTTGTTATCATGCATAAAAATATCTTACCCGACTGCGATGCATCACTTCGCGAGACCTTGATGGTATCGCGCTGCTCAAAGGTGCATGTGATGCCCCTCTGCACACATCTTCCGCACGGCTTCTCGTCATCGCACTTGAGCTTGGCCGTGGCGCACGGTTTGCACGCTTGTGAAACCCGCAGCGACTGGTGATGATGGCGTTTCGGCCGCTTGCCCGCCTTCTCCTCTCCCTCGTGGCAAGCAGAGTGTCTCTTGAGAAGATCACTTTGTGTTTTTTGTCAGAACGGCAAATCTCGCTTAAAACAATGGGGCACATGCACGGTGTACAACGTACGGACGACCGAATGTTTTGTTGCATGTTTGGCACTGGAAAGGCCGTTCTTGAAGATCTATATTTGAAGTTGTTTAGAAGCAGTATCCCAAAAACCAAGGGCCGGCATGATATCATATACTCACGGCTGCGAACGTGGCGTGCAAGGTGATCAACTCGCGTAAATGTACGCTGACACGCCGAGCACTGGAAAAGTCCCTGTCCGGGGGGCTTGGCAGGCTGCTGGGGAGGAGAAGTCTCCATGGCATCTGGTGTTGTTGTGTCTGCCATTGCTTGTGTGGGAGTTGGTGGTTTTGGAGTCTAGACGAAAAGGTCCCGACTTCAGAGTTCGTTCAGGAGTCTCGAGTCTCGGCAACGACGGCCAAGAGTTGGATACAGACAGCTTTGTATCTTGAATGAACGGGCAAATGCACAAACCCCATCTCGTGCCCCGTGCTTTCTCCCCGCATTCCGCTTTTCGGCTGACTTGTCAGATGGAGCATGGCCGCCCCCGGTTCCCACGAGATTTTTGCGGGGTTTATGGTCCCCGGAGGCGTCCAACTAGCGTCCTTGCAATTCCTACACCGGCTTGTGCTGTTTGAGTGCACGCTGCTATTTCCCACGGCCGCCGAAGACACCCCCCTCCCCCCCCCCCCTCCCCTGGTCCAATCTAGAGCCTGTGCTGGCGGCAGTTGCAGTCCGATGCCGCGGGCTCCGTCCTCTCGAACGACCCTGTTTGCCGCTCCGAGACTGGGCGAAATTGTGGAAATAATCGATGCAGGAGGAGCTTGTTGAGCGGCACAGGCGCCCTTGCGTAGTAGTAGCACGGCGACGGAGCCGTCTCAGTTTCTTGGCTTAGGGGTCCGGAGGGGAGATCTACCCGTCTGGCATCTCAATGGCCCCCCCCCCCCCCCCCCCCCCCCCCCCGCCCCCCCCCCCCCCGGCTTTTTCCCCTCTGCTCGCTCTCGCCGCGCTAGCGTCACCAAGTCCTGTGTAACTGCAGGGTGAGTCAAAAAGCCTGAGAGGGGGTCGCTAATGCCGGTGACACCTCTTTAGCCAACCTCCACGCGTCCCCTTCCCCATGGGGAGTGCGGAGCTTCGTTCTTGTCGATGCGGATTGTGCATAGAGGTGTCAAGAAATGCTGAGAATTGAGCTTCAGGGCTCAATGAGGAAGTGAAAATCGTCATGGTCGGCGTAAGTTGGTCCTTATTCCATCTCCGCGCATTGTTCAAGTTGTTCGCTTGTGCCCGGGACGGAATGCTACCGTTGCACGAAGAAAGCATGGACCTTGCACGGTGGGTTCTCAAACCAATATCCATTACCTTATAGGCACTATTTTTTCAATCTTTTTGGTCCATTCAAAACAAAACCCTTCGTCTCCACCGCCTCTTACTGTGCCGTCGACGTCGTTAAATACGAACTCAAATTTTTTTCTACAGGCACCAAGCTGGAACAGAATCATTGTGATTGATCAGCCTGGCTCGTAAGAGATTAATTACTCCAGATCGCCATCATTCTGTATCTAGATGAGAGATGATGAGGGCAGGGATGCAGAGCCATGACAAGGGATTTTTGTGGCCCTGGTCGACCGTTTGACGGCAGATATTTCTAATTGTGCGATGACTAGTATTTGTGTGTCAGTCGATGCGTGCAGCAAGATCCAAGCGGCATGTCACTAGCACGCGACAATTGACCACCCTATACTCTAAAATAAAGCACATGATTGATTGACGTCAAGGCGTTTTGACCTGGCCCTCAACACACGAGGCTGTAGTGAATTACGATTCAGAATAGGAGATCCGTATCCGGCGTTCCCTTCCGCCTCGCTGACCGTTGCACAACTACGGACCGGTCAAAAGCCGATTTCCACTCCCTCACAAACCCCCCTCTCCTACCCCTCACCCCTCACCTGGAAACTGAGTTGTAAACGTTGGTCACAGTCGTGTTGAGGTGTGTCTGTGTGCCACAACTGGACCACGGGATGTGGGATGTGGGAGGCGGGTCCACCCCCACAATCCCGACATCCTTCTGACCACCGACAACCCCGGGCAACTGCAAAGGAAGAGTTTTGGCTTAGCATCAGACCAGCTGGGGAGGGAGGGCTTTAGGTCAGCTAGGGCTTTAGGCCAGCGTGGGATTAAGGCCAGCTTGGGATTTAGGCCAGCACTACATGTGATGTGAACAGTGCGCAGCACTTCACCGGGCAAAAGTCTAACGCTGTGTCATATTACCGGTGACATAACGAACGGCGTCATGGACTGGATGACAACAAACGAACGGCGTCATGGACTGGATGACAACAAACGAGCGGCGTCGAAGTACGAGCGCACGCGGCACTTATGCGGCATTGCTCAATTCCGCGAGACCCTTTGCTCTGTTGGGCGGAATAATGCCCGTGTTCAGAAGTCCTTCGCCATTGCCGTCGCAGTGAACGACACCCTAGCCGGCAATAACTGAAAGGATATGGGCGCCCACGCATTCGCTTGCAAGGGGCTGGTTCCAGGTTGCAGTAGCAGAGTCAGTGTGTGCAGGGTTGGGGCTTGGAGGGGGGGCAAATTGGGGGACGGACAAGGAGGAATCCTGTCTTGGAGAATGAGGAAAAACCCGAGTAAAAAACCCGAAAAAGGAAACCGGGGAAAAAAAACCTATGCACTAGAGAAAGCTATGGCTGGGAGTGGTCTATGCATGCATGTCTCTACAGAGGGAAAACTACAGTCATTCGTTGTCGCGCAATGGGGGGTTTGCAACTACTCGCAATGTACTGGTAAAGACTGGCAAATTTTAATCAAGCTGCGAATATCAAAGAAAGAGAGCGGACGTTGTCAACAACAGACAACAGGCCAAACGTCTACAACAGACGAAAAGGCCAAGACAAAAGTAGAAATGTATCGGACAGGAAAATATGATATTGATGATAAGACAATAAGGAGCCCGTAGCTCAAACAGGAATTTTTGGTACAACAATAGGTCAGTCTATCGACGGATAAACATGAATGGGAATCTTTGTAGGGTGCGTGTGTGTATGTGTAACATGATGTGTGTGTATGTGTGTTGGGGGGGGTTTAGTTCATCATCGCTGAAAATCAAATCTTGGGCGTGGGCTCATACTCCTCTTCGTTAGCCAAGCCTTGCACGCCGCTCTTGTCGCCCTGGTCCAGGTATCCTGCGACGACGCCCTTGGGGTCCCACTTCCTTCGAATCTCCATGAGCTTCTTGCCGTTCTCGTCGCTCCAGAACTTGGCGCCGCGGACTTGGAAGTCGGCATCTCCAAGGTAGGAACCCTCAAAGTGCGGCTGTCCGCGCTTGTAAATGTCCTTGAGCCAGGACTGGCACTTGGAGTCGTCCTGCTCGCTCTCCCAGATGGTGTAGGTGGCAAAGTAGTGGTCCGACTGCATGGAGAGGGCCATGTCCTTCATGGTGCCCTTGAGGACGCTGAAGCCCGAGGCGGGGCTCATGGCGTACCACAGCGCAAACGACTTCTTGGAGGGCAGGGTTGTGAAGGCCCTCTCCATAACGGAGACTACGTCAGAGGTGTTCTTGATGTAGGCGTTGTCCACGGCATATCTGTGTCCGTTGGGGTTGGCCGCGTGCTGGTCATCGTACTCCTTGGCCAGGGATGTCTCCCTGGCGAACCACGAATCCACGTAACCAGCAGGGGCCGTGTCCTGCGCGGGTTGCAGCGCAGCTAGAGCTTCTTCCTCGCTAAACTTCATTGTGACAAAGAGAACCATGATGTGGATTCCCTCACGGTTAGGAACGTGGCTGCCCACAGCCACAATCTCAGTGCCGTTGTCATAGCTGGGAGTGATCTTGGTTATTCAGTTAGCACCTGGCTTTTCATAGAAATAAGGAGAAGGGCTCTTACTCTGGTGATCCACTCCAGTGCTTTTCTGTAGTCCTTCTTCTCATAGATGTATGCCGAGGACTTCATGTGAGTAAACTTGGGAATTGTCTCAAGGTAGAAACGGGTAACAATAGCGGGAAATCCTTGTGGCAAGCGTTAGCACTCAAAGGAACATGGGCAACTCAATTCGTTCAATCTGCGTCTCCTTACCAGGTCCTGCTCCACGAGCTGCCCAAAAGAGGTCGCTGTTCTGCGTTTCATCGCAGTGCAGCTTCTCCCCCGCGGCTGTGACCACATCAATGGACTTCACCCGCTCACATGCGAAACCCCAATTCTGCGAAAAACAGGTTAGCCAGGGACCGCGATGCACGCAATTGCAGAAGATCTACTCACCCTGCAGTTCCAACCCATGCCTCCCTGCAGGAGGAAGCCGCCGATGGCCACATCGGGACAGTGACCGCCAGGGAAGATGCGGTTCTTGGGGTCAAGATATCTGTTCAGCATCCGGCCTGTGGTGCTGGGCGAGGCCTCAAGGATGCCAGTCTTCTCATCCAGGTGGAAGTGGAAGTACTTGCCCAGCTCAATGAGAATGGCATCGTCTCGGACACTCCAGGCGGCCCAGCTGTGACCTCCGGAGCGGACTGAGACGCGGACGCCGAGCTCATTAGCAATGCGGACGGCCTCGACAATGTGCTCTTCCTTGGTGGCCTCGACCACGGCAAGGGGGTAGCGGGCAGGGCGGCGGTAGTTGAAGACGCGGCCCACGCGCGCACGCTCATAGACGACGCTGTCCCTCCAGATGATGGGAAAGGAGGGTGGCAGCTGTGCCCGGATGGAGGAAAGCGTGTCGGCGCTCATGGTGCGGAGTAGTTAGTGGAGGGAGGGAAAAAAATAAAAAGTCTTGGGTTAAAAAAATAAAAATAAGGGTAGGCTAAAGACTCTAGAACAAAAAAAGGGACGAATCGGGTTATTGCTGAAGGAAGAAAGAAGGCTAATTGGATTGGCTGTCTGTTCTCTTTAAGCCATGGCCCCGAGCAGAGGGCGGAGCAAGGCGAATATGAATGAATGAGGACGTATCATGGCTTCGTTAGCTGATCTCCATCCCCGTGGGGTAACGGGTCCGGACTCCGCACCGCCAGCACGACGCCGCGACGCGTTTGGGTTGCTTCCCTCCACCCTCCACCTCGTCCCGCCCTCGGGTGCATCGGGTGGCCACATTGCGACTCCTCGCCCGTGCCGTCGGCCTGCCGCGCTGGACGCTAAAAGGGGATGGGGATGCCACAGTGCCGGGGTGTGCCGAGGTGTGCCGGGGTCCCTGGTGACGACCATGGTGACGGCCCTGGCCGCGGCCCTTTTCGCTGCGCCCTCCGCCTCTGCGAGCTCGCCGCCCTGCAACCTGCAACCCAACCTGCAACGCTCGACGAAAACAAGGTGCGCTCCCGGAGGGTCACCAGGATGCCTTCCAAGCAATCTAGATTGCACCCCCAGTCGCTCTGAACGCTGGCCCAGGGGTGGCGGCATCCGGGGTCCCGAGGAGATGCATTTGGAATAGATCCTCCAAGAGTCCAAACGCTTGTCGAGACGGACATTTCAGCTAGATAGCTGTGCTCTACATATGCTTAGCCTCCTCCGCTTTTGAGACACAAAAAAAAAAACTTGACTGGGTCTGTAAGACTTTTCCAAACTTCTCCAAAAAAGAAAAGTAAACCACGGCGGGTGTGAGAGAGAGAGACGCCATAGGTTGCAAAACCCCTCCCCACACCTTGGTGCACAACCAAAAAAAAAATCACACATCACCAAACAACAGACTTGAAGAATTTTCTTCACGGCACAGACTCGTACCATTATGTCTACTGCGGGGGACTTTGACAAGGAGCCTGTCGCCAAAAAGGAGACACTGGGCAATGTCCAGCTGAGGCACCATGAAACAAACGAGATTATCCTCGTGCCTACCCCAACAAACGACCCCAATGATCCTTTGAACTGGTAAGTAATACCCCTCAATCAGGACAGAATGACGTGGAGAGAGACGGTAGACTGACGCGGCATACTCGCACACACTAGGTCTAAGGCGTACCGCCTGTACATTGCGGCCCTTGTATCTATTGCCATCTTCCTGAGCAACTTCCTGGCTGCCGGTCCCTCGGTGGCCATTGTCGAGATTGCCCATGACTTCTTCCCCGACTCCGGTGCAGACCTCACTGGCAGCATCGCCAAGGTCTCGTACTTTTTCACAACCACGGCTCTCCTCCAGGGCATGGGCAACCTGATCTGGATGCCCATCATGGTCAAGTACGGACGCCGACCCTTGTACATCTTCACTTTTGCCCTGTACACGGCCACCGCGGGATGGTCTGGAGCAAAGACGTCCTACGGCAGTGCCCTGGCCGCTCGAATCCTCATGGGCTTCGCCAACGGTGCGGCCGAGTGCCTGGCCCCCCTGACAATTGCCGACATCTTCTTCCTCCACGAGCGAGGCAAGATCATGGCGTAAGTGAACAACCTCCTCCCCTCTTTAGTTACCGGTTGTGTGTAACGCGCGTGCGTGACGTTTCTGACCTTGTTTCCGCTCTAGTGTCTACACTGCAGCCCTCTCCGCTGGTGTGGGAGGCGGCATCCTGATTGCAGGACTTATCACCATCAACTTGCACTGGCGCTACATCTATTACATCTCGTGCGCCCTGATTGGTGCATGCACGATCCTCATCTTCTTCACTCTGCCCGAGACGCAGTACCGACGTAACGCTCTGCAGCGAAACGACGAGGATGAAACCGTCGCTGAGACGGCCAAGAACGATGCGGAATTCGCCCACGCTGAGGACGCTCGCGGACCCACTGCTCCGGTTCCCGAGAAGCGCACCTACATTCAGAACCTGCGCATCTTTACCGGCTCCTACACCAACGAGAACACCATGAAGCTCATCTTCAGGCCCGTGGTGCTGCTTGTGCTGCCCCCTGTCCTCTGGGCAACCCTCGTCATGTCCGTCACCATTGGATTCCTCGTTGCCATCACTTCCAACTTTGCCACGGCCTTTAGCACCGTCTATGGCTTCAAGACTTGGCAGTCCGGCCTCTGCTTCACTGCCTCGCTTCTGAGCTCCCTCATTGGTGTGTTTTTCGGCGGCCACCTTAGCGACCTGGTTGCCGACTACTTCACCAAGCGAAACGGAGGTATCCGAGAGCCCGAGATGCGTCTGCCTGCCATTGTCGTGTCCATGATCACCGGCCCCCTGTCTCTTGTCCTCTACGGCGTGGGCATCGGCAAGGAGCTTCACTGGATCGTGCCTACTATTGGCCTGGGTCTCCGTAAGCATCTTCATTAACCTTAAGTTGGACCCGGGATTCTCGCTAACCTACCTGAATGTAGTAAACTTTTCCATTGTGCAGGCCACCAACATTAGCTTGGTGTACACCATTGATGCCTACCGCCCTGTCGCGGGTGAGGTCACTGTGTCGCAGTTTGCCTTCAAGTGTAAGTTGACAACCTGACGCGTCCCCTCTTCCCCCATATTATGATGATAGTCATCGCTGACCCACTGGCTCGCCCAGCTGCCTTTGGCTTCCTTCTTTCATTCTACACCAACCCCTGGATTGCCAAGAGTGGTTATGTAGATGCCTTCGGTGCCATGGCCGGCATCTCAGCTGCCGTCATCTCCTGCTGGGTCATCTTCTTCTTCTGGGGCAAGAAGATCCGTCACGTCACCTGGCAGTGGCGCTTCGTCGAGAAGCTGATCCACTGGCACGACGATCGTGAGGTCGGCGAGTAAAAGAGTTGGGTGGATAGGTTGTTGGACTGTATACACTGGACAGACAGGTTCTGGAAAACCAGCTCATTGGGCCATGTGCGCGCGCCGCGCGGGTCGGTCCCCGTTGTAGAGTAGTAGACTTGGCACGGCGTGCGTCGTTAGGTTAGATACCCACACACAGCTAGAAAATCGGTGAATCAATAGACTTGATTTTCACGCGCAAAAAAAGACTCGAGCCAAGACAACTTTCAAGCCAAGAGAACCAAAGCCAAGACTTCGTTCGACGAGGCATCCTTGTATTAAAAAGCTGCGGACACCTGCGGCCCCTCGTCGTCAGCCAGCTCCTGCACTCCGCGATGTTCAATCGTAGATTCATGGTGGGCCACTTGCGGTCGCACTCGGGGCGTCCGGGGAACAGCCCTCATCACGTACGAATTAATTCGATCCACCCGGCGGTGGTCCACTTCATTCCCCAGGTTGTGTTGTTCCTACCTCCCCCCCGCCCTCCTGCAATGCAATGCACCCAAACGGGATCGCCTCCTATTTCCATTGGGCCCTTTCGGCTGGCGGGCCACCTCCCGCAAAATGCGGGGGAAAGCCCTCATGGATCTGGGCTCCCACATCCCGGCACCACTAGCGTGCGGGTTCTCGACCGGGATCCTCGTGTGGAGGAAACGGACGGGGCGAGCGACGACCAGTTTTGGTCATGCCTCGCCTCCAACTCTCTCAAGGGGTCCATCCAGCACTGCCGCGTAAACATCTTGCTCAGCAAGTACGGTTCAGCGAGATTGTGAGTTTCAATTGAGTCAAGGCGCCATATAAAGAGCCAATTTTACACGTCCGTTCCTGAACAAACCATCGAGCCAATACCCCACACAGCCACCGTGCAATTCCGGGAACACCCCCCCCCCTCTCAACAAATCCCACATCCCAAAGACGACCAACCCGTCTCTTTTTTCGTTTTGCTTGCTCAGCGTCGAATCAAACGGCCTCACATCGCATCAAATCATCATGGACCCCACCATCCTGTCACCGTCTGTGTCCCAGACTCTAGCCGGAAAGGTGGCTATCGTCTCGGGTAGCAACAGCGGCATCGGCTTCGCCATTGCTCACGAGCTCGCATCACGAGGCGCCCACGCCGTCATCAACTACCCGTGGCCTTCGCTCGAGGCTGAGGGCGTCAAGGCGGCTGCCAAGCTTCCCACAAAGTCGATTGCCGTGTGCGCCGACATTGGTACCGTCGAGGGGCCCCAGGCTCTCGTGGATGCCACCGTCCGCGAGTTCGGCCGGGTCGACATCCTGGTCAACTCGGCTGCCATTGCCGTCAACCTCCCATTGGAGGAGCAGACTCTGGAGCACTGGGACTCGCTCGTCAACCTCAACGGTCGCGGCCTCTTCCTGCTGACCAAGGCCGTGCTTCCCCACCTCACTCGCGACAGCGGGAGAATCGTCAACATCTGCTCCATTAGCTCCCGCGGTCCACCCCCGCTGCAGACCATCTACGCCGGAACCAAGGGCATGGTCGACTCCTTCACTCGGGTGTGGGCCAAGGAGCTCCCGCCGAAATACGGGTGCACCGTGAATGCCGTGTCCCCCGGCCCGACCATGACCGAGGGCTTCCTGTCCGCTGGCGAGGAGGCCATGAAGGTGCTGCAGCCCACGATCGATGCCACACCCGCCGGCAAGCGAATGGGCAACCCCGACGAGATCGCCTACGCCGTCGCCTTCCTGTGCGAGGAGCGAGCTGGGTGGGTGAATGGTACGCAGATCTTTGTAAACGGTGGCCTGTATGTGGACTAGAACGCCCGTTAGCTTAGTGTCATGTAACGCAAAAAAAGAAACAATAATACTACTACTCCGTTTTCTGTCACCCTGTCTCACACACACACACACACACACACACACACCCACCCACCCTGACCCTTACCCTCCACTTCTCCGGCGTATGCCATTGCAATCCCCCACTTGATCCGAATGCACGCTACCCCGACCAGAATTGCGCAGCCGGTTGCTCCAATCGTGGGCCACATGGGGTCAAAACTTTTTTTTGGAGAAGATGCGATTTCGGTGCGTATTCCACCGCAGCGCTAGCAGCTTGCGCCGGCAATTGCTTCAAGTTCCATTTGACATATATAGATTGAGCAGCGCGGCCGACACAGTGCAATTTGAGAAGATCCCCAGCCTGATTACACTGAGAAGATATTCACAGCTGCCTGCCTTAAGACACAATGCCTCGCACTTACTTGAAGAAAGCCACCCCTCCTCCTGCCCCCGAGAGCGGCTCGGGCGCAGATGTGCCGACCATTGTCAAGGGCGTCATCGACACCATCCGCAAGGAGGGAGACGCCGCCGTCCGCCGATACAGTGAGAAGTTTGACAAGTGGTCGCCTGCGTCCTACAGACTTTCGGATGCCGAGATCCAGGATGTCATGGCCCAGGTCCCCGCCCAGGTCATTGAGGACATCAAGACCGTCCAGGCCAACGTCAGGAAGTTTGCCGTGGCCCAGAAGGACTCGCTAAAAGAGTTTGAGCTCGAGATGGAGCCCGGTGTCTTCCTTGGCCAGAAGAACAACCCCATTGACTGCGTCGGAGCGTAAGAATGAACCCGTGGCCCGGGCGTTTTCCCCGGATCAATCAATCCTCCTCTTTTTTTGCTTTCAATAAATGCTAACTTTTGCGGGTTGAAACAGTTACATCCCTGGCGGTCGATATCCACTCCTCGCATCAGCTCATATGACGATTCTCACTGCCAAGGTTGCGGGGGTGAGAAAGGTTATCGGCTGCACTCCCCCCGCCGCTGGCAAGATCCCTCACGCGACCGTGGCGGCCATGTACCTCGCCGGTGCCGACGAAATTTACATCCTGGGCGGCATCCAGGCCGTCGCCGCCATGGCTGTCGGCACCGAGACGATTCCCAAGGTCAACTTCATTGCTGGCCCCGGAAACGCCTTTGTCGCCGAGGCCAAGCGACAGCTGTACGGAGAGATTGGAATTGATCTGTTTGCCGGCCCCACCGAGGTTCTCATCGTGGCCGACGAGACGGCTGACCCTTTCATGGTTGCCACCGATCTCCTGTCGCAGGCTGAGCATGGTCCCGACAGCCCCGCCATCCTCATCACCACCTCCGAGGAGGTCGGAAAGAAGTCAATTGAGTACTGCACGCAGATCCTCAAGGGCTTGGTGACTGCTCCCATTGCCAGCGTGTCATGGGGCAACCTTGGTGAAGTGATTGTGGCCGACTCCATTGATGAAGCATACCAGATTGCCGACGAGTTCGCCTCGGAGCACGTCCAGATCCTCACAAAAGAGCCCCGCGAGGCGCTCCAGAAGATGCAGCACTACGGTGCTCTGTTCTTGGGTCCCATGACATGTGTCTCATACGGTGACAAGGTGAGTCGCAAACATTTGCCATTAAATTCAAACGACTAACAGCTTACCAGTGCATCGGAACCAACCACGTTCTTCCTACACGCGGAGCCGGCCGATACACCGGTGGTCTCTGGGTGGGCAAGTTCCTCCGAACCGTCACCTACCAGGAGGTTCGCAACGCCGAGGCCAGTGGAAGGCTGGGCCAGCTGTGTGGACGCGCTGCCAGAGTAGAGCTATTTGAGGGACACGCCAGGTCTGGTGACTTGCGAGCAAACCTATATCTCAAGGATGAGATTGAGTGGATATCCCGCGATAGAGCGGCCATCTAAGAAAAACCCATTGGTTCCTATAATAGTGTGTCGGATAATTTTGGTGCCCAAATTATAGAGATTGAGTCCAAACGAATTGATTTTAGACATTTTGGTTTATGCTTGAAAATTGCTCTTCATTTGATTGCCAGTGTGAAAGAACAAATTTGAAAATCCAGTTGGTGCGATGCGGTGAATGTTTTTTTCTTGTCAAACGCACCTCAAAGGTGTTGCAATTTCATTCGAAATCGGTTACTGTGACGGGGCTCGGGGCAATAGCTTAACAAGGGTTCAATACAGGGTAGGTCATGTGACCTAGGGACTGGTCGCGATACCGGATTTAGTAGGATAAAAGCTGCTAGCCTTAACACTAGTTTAGCTTAGTAGCTTTATCTCAATATACTTTTCGACCCTATTTTCAAACTTCTTATTTAAAGAATTATTTGATTATAGGTATCTTATTATAATTATAACTTTTATTTTAATTTAATAAATATAGATTATTAATTTATTTTATAACTTTAGTTTATTTATCTAAGTATAGTTAAAAGTTAATCTAAGTATAATAAAATTATTAGATTATTTAGATTTTTCTGGGTTTAATATATAATTTCTATATATTAAAACCCTATCTTTATTATACTAGAGATTATAATAAAGAGATTAAAACTAGTATTATAATTTTAATAAGTAAGTTAAGACTATTTTAATAATCTAAAGTATTAGGTAATAATACTAAATCTTAGAATTATTTAAATATAGATAACTTAGTATACTCTTAAGTTATATAAGAATATATATAATTTTAATTTATATTATATTTACTTTTATAAAATAATAATAGATAAGCTTAATAGAGTAAGACTTAAAGGAAATCTTTAGATATTTAAAAAGTTTAATATTAAAGAAATAATATAAGAAAACTTAAATTTTATTATTAGAAGAAGAATCTTCTTAGTAATATATATATAGACTATAATATAATCTAACTTATTATAAGTTAAGTATATAGTAAATATCTTAAAAAGTAGAGACTTAATTACTATAAAATCTACTTATATAATTCTTATTAAAAAATAAATCTATTTAATAATAAACTAAGAAAAAATAAAAATAAATCTTAAAAAAGAAGCTAATATCTTTTAGTTATAAATAATAAATAAGTTTATTATAAAATAATTTAAGTTTATTATTATAATTATCTTTTAGACTATAATAAAAGATAAAATATTAACT
>KV875233.1:711-16247 GCA_001879505.1 Calonectria pseudoreteaudii
TAGTATAGAGTTAGCTATAGATATCTATATTATATAACTTACTGACTAAAGTAGTTATAATTATAATTACTATTTAATACTAAAGTGATTATTATAATTACTGTAATTATTAGAGCTAAAAAGCTCTTACTTTTACTCTTAGTATTATTCTAATAAAATCTATATATTTAAACTCTTTAGGAGTTATAATTACTAAGAGTATAATTTAGCTTTTAATATAACTTAGTTACTTTCAATTATTTATTTAACTAATTAATTTATTACTAGATATAATATTCTCTATTTATTATCTTTTGTATTACTTAAACTTAATATACTTAGTCTAACTTATAATATCCACCCGATAGTTAAAATAATACAATCTTATTACTTAGCTTATAAAAGTAACTCCTTATAACTTCTATTGCCTAGGTTATAAGACCCTGTTATTTACTTTGAACTATAAACTTCTCTAAGTTCTATCTTTGTCTTTGATAGCAGAGCTTAGGACCAGACTGTTATACTAGCTATATTATACTTAGAGAGTACTTACACCTAACTAATACACTAATTAATATATAGATTATAACAGTATAACTATAGGTACTTTAGAACTAAGTTATATGTCCTTATATTAATAATATCAAAAGAAATACCTTAATTCTTTCTATTAATAAAGACTTTAAAATAATTAATCTTATAACTAATAACTCTATTATTATAGTTAAATACAGTACCTTCCAGATTAAAGACAGTATAGAGATCTATCTTATTCCTTTATAAGATCTTAAGTAAATTTATAAACTTTAGATATATATAGTTTATCTCTACTCTAGAATCAATTAAAGTAATATACTATATCTTATTAATATATACTTTAATTATAAACTACTATAGCTTCCTACTATTAGTAATATATAAAAACTTAGTAAAGAGTTCTTTTAATAACTTTAGTATTTAATAATTCTAAATATAAGTTAATA
The DNA here is from genome assembly GCA_001879505.1 of Calonectria pseudoreteaudii. Classification (NCBI taxonomy): domain Eukaryota; kingdom Fungi; phylum Ascomycota; class Sordariomycetes; order Hypocreales; family Nectriaceae; genus Calonectria; species Calonectria pseudoreteaudii. The sequence continues at coordinate 1,674 of KV875233.1, forward strand.
TTAAAAAGTTACAATTCTCTAAAGTTACTTTAGGTACTATTCCTTCTAGGTAATACCTCTCTTACTATTCTAATATAAAAGGTAAAGCTTATTTTTTCAACTATTCTCAGTAGTCTTATACTATACTTCTATCTTAGCTCAGAAGTAAACTTAGTAGTCCTCTATATTATACAAGTATAGGTCTTTGGGATAGTAGTAGTAGTACTTAGATAGCTATTTTAGTCGGTATTTAATAATAGTAATAGTTCAGTCTTCTTATCTTACTATCTAATAGTATTTATAAGTATTATAGTATAAGATATTATAAATAAGGTTATTATCTTATAATAAGAAATAATTATTAATAACTTTTTCTAGCTTATGAAAAGAGTAATAATAATAAAAATAGTATAACTATAGGATATTCTAATAATCTTAGTGATTAAGTTAAGTATTATAATTATTACCTAATATTTTAATACTTTCTAATTAGTATTTATAAGTTATTATATTTTTTATTTAAAGTATAATAACTTTTATTTTATAAGGAATATTAGTTTTTACTTTTAACTATTGTTAGTAAATTAGTTTATAAGTAAATAGAGAGAGGTCTTTTATTTTAACTATCCTCTTTAAAAAAGCTAATCTAGCTTAAATATACCTCTCCTTATCATATTCTAATAATCTTTATTTCTCCCTACTAAAAAGTTCTCTAGTACTACTATAAGAGTGGGAACAGGTAATAACAACAAGAATTCTTCTTTCTATAGTTTTCTTTATTCTTTTTAATACAAAAGCCTAAGTAATAGTCTTCTTACTAAATATAGGGGACCCCTTACTGTCAATAGATAAACTATCTAATAGTAAAGTGTTCTATAACTCCTATACTTAAGTAATATTTAGCTACTTCCTACTATAAAGTACAGATTTAAACTTCTAGTTAGAGTTTAACTTAGAGCACCTATAGAAAATGTACTCTTATTACAATCCGGTCCAAGACTAACCTACCCGGAAGCTAGCTTGCTAGCACCAGCACAGGGTTAGCTACAAACATCCATATCATATAACCTACTGACTAAAGCAGCTATAATCGTAATCACTACTCAACACCAAAGTAATCACTATGATCACTATAATTACTAAGTCTAAAAAGCCCTCACTTTTACCCTTAGTATTACCCTAACAGAATCTATATATTTAAACCTTTTAAGAGTTACAATCACTAAGAGTATAACTTAACTTTCAATATAACTTAGTTACCTTTAATTATTTACTTAACTAATTAACCTATTACTAGATATAATATTCTCTATTTATTATCTCTTATATTACTTAAACCCAATATACCTAATCCAACCTACAATATCTACCTGATAATTAAAATAATATAATCTTATCACCTAGCCTATAAAAGTAGCTCCTTATAACTTTTATTACCTAAGTTATAAGACCCTATTATTTACCTTAAGCTATAAACTTCCCTAAGCTTTACCTTTATCTTTAATAGTAAAACTTAGGACTAAACTATTATATATTAAAAGCTCTTATTCAGAGGATCACTTATGTTAACCCTGAGCAATATCATTATAATAGTATCCCAACCTACTATATTAGGACCTTCCTAGCTTAAGAGTAAGAAGACTTTTACTTTCAAAATCCCTATAGACAATAAAAGTATGAAAGAGGTTAAATCTTCTGATAAAAAAGATAATAAATAACTTAAAGTACTATAATAAGAGAATAGATATCTCTAAATCACTATATACTAGCTTACTATTAAATCTTAATATTATATAAAAGAAAACTAATACTATATTAATATAAGTAACTAATACTTTACAGATATAAAAGAGATATTTTAATAACTTTTTAATATACTAATTATTCTACTAACTAACCTATAGTCTACTAGCTAAGTAGAGCTAATACTATTAGAATATAACTAGCTAAAGGATAAATAGCTTGTATAGAATTAGGCTCTCCTCTAGTACTAATAAGACTCTAGTACTTTTATTCTTTATATTAAAGACCTAGGAGAAATCTTAAAACTTATACCCCCTGATAAGTTTAGTAAAGACTCTTATAAACTCCCTATCTTCCTTACTAAAATAAGAGACTACTTCTTTGACTTCCTGACTTTATTTTACTTTAAAAAAGTAAAAGTTAAATATATAGTAGAAAGACTCTCTAGAAATACTAAAACTTAGTTCTAACTAATAATAGATAACTAGAATAATAAGTCTAAGCTTAATTATAACTTTTATACTATAGAAATCTATATTAATTATATATATTTAAAGAAAGAACTAAGAAAAGCTTTTAGTATTATTAATAAGAAATCTAAGACTAAATAGTAAATTAAAGCTTTGAAGTAAACAAGCTCTGTATCTGATTATAGCACTCTCTTTACCTAATATACTATTAAGCTATTGTAGGGATAAGATACTTTTATATTACTCTTCTTTGATAGACTAAAGAAGATAATCTAAGAAGAACTCTATAAAAAGACTTAACTAGCTACTCTTATTAATTACATTAATATAGCTATTAAGATTAATAATAAATAATTCTTATAATATAAGAAGTTAAACCCTAATACTAATAATAAGAATAAATATAGTTACTCTAATACTAATTCAGGGTAAAGATAATTTACACTTACCTCTTATAGGACTAATTTAGACCCTATAGAATTAGGAGGTATATAGAGAAAAGATTTCTCTAAGATAACTTGTTAGAACTATAGTGAGCTAAAGTATACCTTCTATAGGTATTCTAAACTAAACTCTAACTAGAAGTTTAAGTTTATACTCTATAATAAGAAGTAACTAAATATTACTTAAGTATAAGAACTATAGAATACCCTACTATTAGATAGTTTATCTATTAATAATAAGAGGTCTCTTATATCTAGTAAGAAGACTATCACTTAGGCCCCTATATTAAAAAGAACAAAAGGAGCTACAAAAGGAAGAATCCTTACTGTTATCACCTGTTCTTATTTTTGTAGTAGTACTAGGGAACCTTTTAGTAGAGAGAAATAAAGACTGTCGGAATATGATAAGGAGAGGCATATTCGAGCTAGATTAGTCCCTCTAAAGAAGACAGTTAAAATAAAAGACCTCTCTTTATTTATTTGTGAACTAATCTACTGATAATAGCTAGAAGTAAAGACTAATATTCTTTATAGAATAAAGGTTATTATATTTTAAGTAAAAGATATAATAACTTATAAATATTAATTAAAAAGTATTAAGTGTAATAGTCTAGTCCTAAGCCCTGCTGTCAAAGACAAAGGTGGGGCTTAGGGAAGCTTGTAGCTCGAGGTAAATAATAGAGTCTTATGACTTAGGTAATGGAAGTTATAAGGGGCTGCTTCTATAGGCTAGGTGATAAGATTGTGTTATTCTAACTGTTGGGTGGATATTATAGGTCGGACTAGGCATATTAGGTTCGAGTAATATAAGAGATAATGAATAGAGAATATTATGTTTGGTAATAGGTTAATTGGTTAAGTGAATAATTGAAAGTAACTAAGTTGTATTGAAAGCTAAGTTATACTCTTAGTAATTGTAACTTCTAAAGGGTTTAAATATATAGATTCTATTAGGGTAATATTAAGGGCAAAAGTGAGGGCTTTTTAGATCTAGTGATCATAGTGATTATAGTAATTACTTTGGTGTTAAGTAGTGATTACAATTATAGTTACTTTAGTTAGTAGGTTATATGATATGGATGTCTGTAGCTAACTTTGTGCTGGTGCTAGTGGGCTGGCTTCCGGGTAGGTTAGCTTTGGACTAGATTGTAATATAATACTCTTTTTTTGAAGGACTTGTCCTCAAAGCTAGTGTTCCTCTATATAGGTTAGTATATTCTATTTTTTCTTTTCCTTTTTTTATATTAATATTATATTTAGTAAATTTACTTTTTGTTGTAAGAAACTTATAGTTATAGTTACTGAGGAGGGCTATCTTAGTATGCTGTGTACTAAGTGTTTTACTAAGAGTTTAACGTGTGTTGTCCAGTTAGGCTGTTCTACTAAGTGTAGTGAGTGTATTTCTTCTGGATGTAATTATGATAGAGCTTATATCTCTGATACTGTTTATATGTGAAAAATTCTTTTTTTGGGTAGTAGGCTATTTTAGGTACTAATGTTTTTTGTAGTAGACTGAGATACTGAAGTTTGGGATAAGTTAGAGTGAGTAGAGTAGGAGGCTGAGGAAGTTATGTTAGAGGTGTAGGTTAAACTGAATGAGGTAATTGTTTGTTTAACTTAGTTGTAAAAATAGAAGTGATTATTAAAGGAAAAGGAGTTAATTTTCTTTAGTTGTACTTTGGTTAAATTGGAGGAGATGGAATAGGAAGAAGCTATAGTTGTTACTGGTGGTAAGCTTTTCTCTCTTTATAAAGGAAGTCTTTTAGTTTCCTTAAGCAGTGTGTGAGATTTTTTGGTAGTTTTTATGTTTTTTTATTGTATTTTACCTATTTAATGTGGTAGTAGATTTTCCTGTTTATTAGACTTTTTTCTAAGATCTTTTCTATAGTATATTCCTTTTGTGGTTTGACTGTTAGCTTAATGTGAGAGCTAGTACTGACTGAAATTATATTTATTATTAGTTTAAGAAAGGAAATATGAAAGATTGGATGAATCTTGATGTCTGTTGGGAGGTTAAGTTTATAGTTATTTATTGAGATTTTCTTTTTAATAAGGTAAGAACTAAGATACTTAAGGTTAAGTTTTTTGTTTTGTTATTTTATAGTAATGTTTTTGGTGGCTAAGAAGACTATATCTCTTTCTTTAAAGGATGGTCTTTTTATCTGTTTGGGGTTATAGTATTTTTTTATTTGTATATGAATAAACTTAAGTTTTATCTTTATTTCGGTGTGTAGTTGCTTTATCTGATTAGATTATAGTATTACTTTGATACTAAGTGGTCTATCTTTCTTAGTATAGAATATGTTAGGAGTGAAGTTAAAGTTGGTAAATATAGAGGTGGTTTTGATGTTTGCTTGGTATGACGTGTTAAGGGCTAGCTGAGTAATAGGAAGCTTCTTAACCTAGTTGGTTTGCTTATAATTGATGTAATACTATAAATAGTATTTAATCTCTTGGTTTTGTCTTTTTGTCTGTTTATTGACTTAGGGTTGGAAAGTAGTAGTTAATTTATGATATAGCTTTATTAAAGCTATTAATTTTTGCTAGAATTTAGATGCAAATAGTTGTCTGTAGTTAGAGATAATCTCTTCTGGAAGCTTATAAGTTGTAATAATATATTTGAAGAAGAGGTATATGAATTGTTTTTTATTTGTCGCTTTTTTATAAGAGATATAATAAGTAAATTTAGTAAAATAATTAATAATAATAAAAATAGTATTGTAGTACTTGCTAGTAATGGGATCTATTGATAGTGATAAATTGGTGATAAAGTCTATAGTGACTGACTTTTATAGTTTTGAAGTGATTGGAATAGGTTATAGTTTATTGTATGGTTTATGCTGTAGTGATTTTGTCTGTTAGTAAAGTAAGTATTGCTTAACAATAGTTTCTACTTTTTTCTTTATATAACTAAAGGAAAATGTCTATTTAACTTATTTAAAGGTTTTATTAATTCTTTTGTGTCTATTTAGAGGATGTTTATAGATCTCTTTAATTAGATTGTTTTGTAGTTTATCTAGAACTTATAATTGTAATATCTGTTTGTCTTTAGAGAGTAACTTATTATACTCTTCGATTTACTAGAATAGTAGATTTCTCTGTTTTATTAAATATATATCTCTGAAAGTATTATTTCCTTCTTAGAGTAATAAGGTATTAAGGGGTAGTTTTTCAAAGGTAGCTTTAGAGGATTATAATTACTTGAGCTTTTACTATTATAAGTTGCAATTCTTTGAGACTATTTTAACTCTTTTTCTTTACTGAAAGTTATATCTAAAAGTAATATAATTTATTATTCTTTATTTTTTTTAGATAATAGTAATAACCTTTTTAGTCTTAATTATTATTCTACTGATAAACACTTACTCTAGGTAGTTTTTAGAAGTAAACTATAGTAACTTTTCTATAGTGACTATTTTGTTATTTTGGTAGTCGGTATGTCGACTAATAGTATTAGTTCGGGTGTTCTTAATTCCTTTGATGTATATAATATAGTAGTTAAATTCGGATAAGTATTTAGTATATTATAATTGTTATTTATTTAGTTTCTGGGTAATAGTAAAGTAGGTGATATTCTTATGATTAGTGAATACTGTGATTTTGTGTTAGTTTCTAAGGAGATATTATTAGAATTCTTTGAAAATATTAATAATAACTAAGAATTTTTTATTATAAATAGGGTAGTTAAGTTTAGTACTGTGTAGTTTATGTGAGTAAAATGTGATGGGATATAATTTCCTGTTATTATCCCTTTGTTTGATCTAAGCTCTTAGAATAAAGTTTAAAGAGTTTGTTTCTAATTTGATAGGCTGGTTAGGGTCGAATATTATAAGTACAAGTTTAGTAGTAATTATATCTTTTAATTGATTAAAGGCTTTTTATGTTTTTGATCTCTAAATAAATGGTATTTCTTTCTTTGTAAAGATAGTAAGAAGTATAGTTATCTATTTAAAGTTTTTAATAAACTTATGGTAGTAATTAGTAAATCTGAGGAAGGATTGTACTTCCTTAAGATTGGTAGGTAGTTTCTAGTCTTTGATTGTAGTAATCTTCTTTAGGTCTATTTAGATCTTATTATATAAGATAATATGTCCTAGAAATTCTACTTTAGTGGTATAGAAAATACTCTTTTCTGGTTTAATTAGTAGGTTGGTATCTTAAAGTATTTTTAAAACCTGATGGATGTGTTGTTTGTGTTTTTCTTTGTTCTTAGAGAAGATGAGTATATTGTCTAGATAGTAGATAATAGAAATGTCTAAGTATTTATATAATATATTGTTGATTATTTACTGGAATAATATAAGTGTATTAGTAAGTCTAAAAGGTATTACTAAATACTTGAATAGTCTGAATTTTATTCTGAAAGTAGTCTTCTATTTGTCTTTTTTCTTGATTTGTATTAAGTTATAGGCTTCCTTTAGATCGAGTGTAGTAAATACCTTTATTCTGTATAGTCTGTCCTTTATCTTGTTGATAAGAGGTAAGGGTGTGTGGTCTTTGATAGTAATATTATTGAGCTGTTGGTAGTCTATGTAGAGGTAAAGTTTTTTGTTCTTCTTTAGAATAAATATTATTAGGTATTTAGCTTTAGAGTTAGAGATTTATATATATCTTTTTTGTAGTATATCTTTAATATACTCTTTTAGTATATTAAATTCTATTTGGTTAAGATTATAAATTGGGAAGAAATAGGTACTTGCTCTATTCTTTAGTATAATTTTATGGTCCTAATGATTAGACTTAGGGAGTTCTGTTGTAAGCTCTTTAGTGAATAATTGTTTGTAAATGTGGTACTATTTAGGTATGTTCTTTAGATGATTGTTAGTAGGATTTTCTTTTATTTTCTTGAGGTTTTGATTAAGCTATTGGAATTATGTACAAAGATAAGTAATTGTTTTTTACTATTGTCTCTTTTGACTAGCTTTGTGTTTGTGTTGTATTCCTTTAGGTAGTGAAGTATCTATTATATTATTGTGTAAATTCTCTGTATAGTTAGTATTAGAGGTATAAGATCTCGAATTATTATTTATATTATTGGCTGTGTTGTATTTGGAGAGTATTTGTACTTAGTTAATATGCTAGTTGATGTGTGGATTGTAATAGTATAATTATGAGTACTTTAGGACTAGGTTGTGTGTTTTTATGTCAATAATATTAAAAGAAATATTTTGATTCTTTTTATTAATAAAGATTTTAAGGTGATTAATCTTGTAGTTGATAATTTTACTATTATAGTTAAATGTAGTACTTTCTAGATTAGAGATAGTATAGGGATTTGTCTTATCTCTTTATAGGATCTTGAGTGAGTTTATGAGCTTTGGATGTATATAGTTTATCTTTACTCTAGAATTGATTAAGGTAATATATTATATTTTATTGATGTGTACTTTAATTGTAAGTTATTGTGGCTTCCTGCTATCGGTAGTATATAGAGACTTAGTAAAGAGTTCTTTTGGTAACTCTAGTGCCTAATGGTCCTAAATGTAAGTTAGTATTAGAGAGTTGTAATTTTCTAAAGTTATTTTAGGTATTATTTTTTCTGGGTAATATTTCTTCTGTTGTTTTAATATAGGGGGCGAAGCTTGTTTTTTCGGCTATTCTTAGTAGTCTTATATTATGCTTTTATCTTAGTTTAGAAGTGGACTTAGTAGTCTTTTGTATTATATAAGTATAGGTCTTTGGGATAGTAGTAGTAGTGTTTAGGTAATTGTCTTAGTTAGTATTTGATAATAGTAATAGTTTGGTCTTCTTATCTTACTATCTGATAGTGTTTATAAGTATTATAGTGTGGGATATTGTAAATAGGGTTATTGTTTTGTAATAGGAAATAATTGTTAATAACCTTTTCTAGCTTATAAAAAGAGTAGTAATAGTAGAAATAGTATAGTTATGGGATGTTCTGATGATCTCAGTGATTGGGTTGGGTATTGTAATTATTACTTAATATCTTGATACTTTTTAATTAGTATTTGTAAGTTATTGTATTCTTTGTTTGAAGTACAGTGACTTTTATTCTATAAGGAATATTAGTCTTTGCTTTTAGTTGTTGTTGGTAGATTAGTTTATGAGTAAATGGGGGGAGGTCTTTTATTTTAATTGTCTTCTTTGGAGGGGTTAATCTAGTTTGAATGTGCTTTTCTTTGTTGTGTTCTGATAGTTTTTGTTTCTCTTTGCTGAAGGGTTCTCTAGTACTGTTGTGAGAGTAGAAATAAGTGATAATAGTAAGGATTCTTCCTTCTATAACTCTTTTTGTTCCTTTTAGTATAGGGGCTTAAGTGATAGTCTTTTTACTGGATGTAGGGGACTCTTTATTGTTAATAGATAAACTGTCTGATAGTAGGGTATTTTGTAGTTCTTATACTTAAGTAGTATTTAGCTGCTTTCTATTATAGGGTATAGGCTTGAATTTCTGGTTGGAGTCTAGCTTAGAGTACTTATAGAAAGTATGTTTTAGCTTGTTATAATTCTAGTAAATTATCTTAGAGAAATCTTTTCTTTGTATATTTCCTAATTCTATAGAGTCTGAATTGGTTTTATAAGAGGTGGGTGTGGATTGTCTTTGCTTTGAATTGGTATTAGAGTGACTATGTTTGTTCTTGTTATTGGTATTAGGGTTTGATTTTTTGTGTTATGAGAATTATTTATTATTAATCTTGATAGTTATGTTAATGTAATTAATAAGAGTGGTTGGTTGAGTTTTTTTGTAGAGTTTTTTTTAGACTGTTTTCTTTAGCTTATTAAAGAAGAGTGATATAAAGGTATCTTGTCTCTATAATAGCTTAATAGTGTATTAGGTGAAGAGAGTGTTATAATCGGATGTAGAGCTTGTCTGCTTTAAAGTTTTGATTTGTTGTTTGGTTTTAGATTTTTTATTAATAATACTAAAGGCTTTTCTTAGCTTTTCCTCTAAGTATGTATAATTAATATAGATTTCTATAGTATAAGAGTTATAATTAGATTTAGACTTATTATTCTAGTTATCTATTACTGGTTGGAACTAAGTTTTAGTATTTCTGGAGAGTCTTCTTATTATATACTTGACTTTTACTTTTTTAGAGTGAAATAAGGTCGGGAAGTTAAGGAAGTAATCTCTTATTTTAGTGAGAAAGATAGGGAGTTTGTAGGAGTCTCTATTGAACTTGTTAGGGGGTATAGGCTTTAAGATTTTTTTTGGGTTTTTAGTACAAAGAACAAAGGTACTAGGGTCTTGTTGGTACTAGAGGGGGGCTTGATTTTGTATAGGTTATTTATCTTTTAGTTGGTTATGTTTTAGTAGTGTTAGCTCTGCTTAACTAGTAGGCTATGGGTTAGCTAATGGAATAATTAGTGTATTAAGGAGTTATTAAAGTATTTTTTCTATATCTGTGAGATATTAGTTACTTATATTAATATGGTGTTGGTTTTTTTCTGTACAGTATTGAGATTTAATAGTGAGTTAGTATATAGTGATTTAGAGATGTCTGTTCTCTTGTTGTAGTATCTTGAGTTACTTATTATCTTTTTTATTAGAGAATTCAATTTCTTTTATACTCTTATTGTCTGTAGGGACTCTAAAAGTAGAGGTCTCTTTGCTCTTGGGCTGGGAAGGTCTTGATGTAGTAGGTTAGGATGTTATTGTAGTGATATTACTTGGGGTTAATGCGGGTGATCTTCTAAATAAGAGTTTTTAATGTATAATAGTCTAGTCTTAAGTTTTGTTATTAAAGATAAAGGTAGGGCTTAGGGAAGCTTGTGGCTTGAGGTGAATAATAGAGTCTTATAACTTAGGCAATAGAAGCTGTGAGGGGCTGCTTCTATAGGCTAGGTGATGAGATTGTGTTATTTTAATTGTTAGGTAAATGTTATAGGTTAGATTAAGTATATTAAGTTTGAGTAATATAAGAGATAATAAATAGAGAATATTATGTCTAGTAATAAGTTAATTAGTTAAGTAAATAATTGAAGGTAATTAAGTTATATTGAAAGCTAAGTTATACTCTTAGTGATTGTAACTTTTAAAGGGTTTAAATATATAGATTCTGTTAGGGTAATATTAAGGGTAAAAGTGAGGGCTTTTTAGACTTAGTGATTATAGTAATTACAGTAATTACTTTGGTGTTGAGTAGTGATTATGATTATAGCTACTTTAGTTAGTAGGTTATATGATATGGATGTCTGTAGCTAATCCTGTGCTGGTGCTAGCAGGCTGGCTTCTGGGTAGGTTAGCCTTAGACCAGATTGTAATATTAAGATATTAAATAATAATTATAGTATTTAACTTAATTACTAAGATTATTAAAATATCTTATAATTATACTATTTTTACTATTATTACTCTTTTTATAAACTAGAAAAGGTTATTAATAATTATTTCTTATTATAAGATAATAACTTTATTTATAATATCTTATACTATAATACTTATAAATACTATTAAGTAATAAGATAAGAAGACTAAACTATTATTATTATTAAATACTAACTAGGATAGTTATCTAAGTACTACTATTACTATCCCAAAAACCTATACTTATATAATATAGAAGACTACTAAGTTTACTTCTAAGCTAAGATAAAAATATAGTATAAGGTTACTAAGAGTAACTGAAAAAACAAGCTTTACTCCCTATATTAGAGTAATAGGAGAAGTATTACCTAGAAAGAATAATACCTAAAGTAGCTTTAGAGAATTATAACTTTTTAATACTAACTTATATTCAGGACTATTAAGTACTAGAGTTACTAAAAGAACTCTCTACTAAGTCTTTATATATTACTGATAGTAAGAAGCTATAATAGCTTATAATTAAAGTATATATTAATAAGATATAGTATATTATTTTAATTAATTTTAAAGTAAAAATAAACTATATATATCTAAGGTTTATAAACTTACTTAAGATCTTATAAAAGGATAAGATAGATCTTTATATTATCTCTAATCTAGAAAATACTGTATTTAACTATAATAGTAGAGTTATTAACTATAAAATTAATTACCTTAAGATCTTTATTAATAAAAAGAATTAAGGTATTTCTTTTAATATTATTAATATAAGGATATATAACTTAGTCTTAGAGTACTTATAGTTATATTATTATAATCTATATATTAACTAATATACTAACTAAGTATAAGTACTCTCTAAGTACAATATAACTAGTAATATAAATAATAATTTAAGATCTTATACTTCTAGTACTAACTATATAGAGAGTTCACATAATAATATAATAGATATTTCACTACCTAAAAGAACACAGTACAAGTATAAAACTAATCAAAAGAGACAATAGTAGAAAATAATTGCCTATCTCTATATATAATTCCAATAACTCAATCAAAACCTTAAGAAAATAAAAGAAGATCTTACTAATAATCATCTGAAGAATATACTTAAATAGTACTATATTTACAAACAATTATTCACTAAAGAGCTCACAATAAGACTCTCTAAGTTTAGTTATTAAGACTATGAAATTATACTAAAAGATAAAATAAATACCTATTTCTTCTTGATTTATAACTTTAATTAAATAGAACTTAATATACTAAAAGAGTATATTGAAAATATATTATAAAAAAGATATATATAAATCTCTAACTCTAAAGTTAAATACCTAGTGATATTTATTCTAAAGAAGAATGGAAAACTTTATCTTTATGTGGACTACTGATAACTTAATAATATTACTATTAAAGACTATATACCTTTACTTCTTATTAACAAGATAAAAGATAAGCTATATAGAATGAAAGTATTTATTGTATTTAATCTAAAGAGAGTTTATAACTTAATATAAATCAAAAAGAGAGACAAATAGAAGACTACTTTTAGAATAAAATTCGGGCTATTTAAATATTTAGTAATACTTTTTAGACTTACTAATATACTTATATTGTTCTAGTGAATGATTAATAATATATTATATAAATACTTAGATATTTCTATTATCTACTACCTAGATAATATACTTATCTTCTCTAAGAATAAAGAAAAATACAAACAATATATCTATTAGGTTTTAAAAGTACTTTAAGATATTAACTTACTAGTTAAACTGGAAAAGAGTATTTTCTATACTATTAAAGTGGAATTTCTAGGACATATTATCTTATATAATAAGATCTGAATAGACCTAAAGAAGATTGCTATAGTCAAAGACTAGAAACCGCTTACTAATCTTAAGGAAGTATAATCTTTCTTTGGATTTATTAATTACTATTATAAGTTTATTAAGAACTTTAGATAGATAGTTATACTTTTTATTACTTTTACAAAGAAAGGGATACTATTTATTTAGAGATTAAAAGTATAAGAAACTTTTAATTAATTAAAAGATATAATTATTACTGAGCTTATACTTATAATATTTGACCCTAACTAGTCTATTAAATTAGAAATAAACTCTTTAGACTTTGCTTTAAGAGTTTAGATTAGATAAAGGGATAATAATAGGAAATTATATCTTATTATATTTTACTTATATAAACTATACAGTACTAAACTTAATTATTTTATTTATAATAAAGAATTTTTAGTTATTATTAATATTTTTAAAGAATTCTAGTAATATCTCTTTAGAAGCTAATATAAGATTATAGTATTTACTAATTATAAGAATATTACTTACTTTACTATTACCTAGAAACTAAATAGATAATAGTTATAATATACTAAATACTTATCCAAATTTAACTATTATATTATATATATTAAAAGAACTAAGAATACCTAAACTAATATTATTAATTAATATACTAACTACTAAAATAACAAAGTAATTACTATAGAAAAGTTATTATAGTTTACCTCTGAAAACTACCTAAAATAAGTACCTATTAGTAAAATAATAATCAAAACTAAAAAGGTTATTACTATTATCCGAAGGGAACAAAGAATAGTAAATTATATTATTTTTAAATATAACTTTCAACAAAAGAAAGAAGCTAGAGTAGCTTTAAAGAATTATAACCTATAATAGTAAGAGCTTAAGTAATTACAATCTCTTAAAGCTACTTCTGAAAAACTACCCTTTAATACCTTATCACCCTAAGAAAGAAATAATACCTTCAGAGATATATATTCAGTAGAATAGGGAAATCTACTACTCTAGTAGATCGAAGAGTATAATAAGTTACTCTCCAAAAACAAACAAATATTACAATTATAGGTTCTAGATAAACTATAAGACAATCTAATTAAAAAGATCTATAAATATCCTCTAAATAGACATAAAAGAGTTAATAAAACCCTTAAATAAGTCAAATAGATATTTTTCTTTAGTTATATAAAGAAAAAAGTAAAAACTATTATTAAATAATACTTACTTTATTAATAGATAAAATTACTATAGTATAAACTATATAGTAAACTATAACCTATTCCGGTTACTTTAAAACTATAGAAGTCAATTACTATAGACTTTATCACCAATTTACTACTATCAATAGATCTTACTATTAGTAAGTACTATAATATTATTTTCATTATTATTAATTATTTTACTAAATTCATTTACTATATCTCTTATAAAAAGGTAATAAATAAAGAATAGTTTATATATCTTTTCTTTAGATATATTATTATAACTCATAGGCTTCCAGAAGAGATTATCTCTAACTATAGACAGCTATTTATATCTAAATTCTAGCAAGGATTAATAGCTTTGATAGGGCTATATTATAAGTTAACTACTACTTTCTAACCTTAGGTCGATAGATAGACAGAGAGATAGAACTAAAAGATTAAATACTATTTATAGTATTATATTAATTATAAGTAAACTAACTGGGTTAAGAAGCTTCCTATTGCTTAGCTAGCTCTCAATATATCATACTAAATAAGTATTAAAACTACTCTTATATTTACTAACTTTAGCTTTACTTTTAATATATTCTATACTAAAAAAAATAGACTATTTAGTATTAAAGTAATATTATAATCTAATTAGATAAA